>CAIGRN010143649.1:0-12094 GCA_903798345.1 Fraxinus anomala
TTTAGGGTTTTTTTTTTTTTTTCTTTTCTTTTTTTTTTTTTTTTTGGTATAGAAAGCATTTTGGCTAAGTATGCAAACTTAACATGCCTAAAGTTAACATGGTCTTGTTATTATTTTTCACTTAGGAATTTCGATTGAATATTTTAACTGAGACAAACTTAGCTGGAATCGAGCGGGAAGGCTTGCCCTGAGTTTCCTCAAAATTTTGAGTAAGTGTTGTGGCACTTAGCCTAGGCAGCTGAAGAGCAGGCTTTGGAATTTTATGTTGAAAATTGGGCTAAGTGTTGTAGCAAAGACAAGCTTTAGCTGAGCTGAAGAGATCATCCAGAATTTTCATGAAATTTTGTCTAAGTGTTGTAGTCCTTAAAACCTTATCTCGTGTTGTTGAGGATCACGCTTTGGAATTTCATGTTGAAAATTGGGCTACGTGTTGCAGTTGAGGCAAGCTTTTGCTAAGTTGAAGAGCTCGTCTAGAATTTTCACGAAATTTTGTCTAAGTGTTGTAGTACTCACAACCTTAACTCATGCTACTGAGGAACAGGTTTTAGAATTTCATGTTCGAAATTAGGCTAAGTATTGCAGCTGAGGCAAGCTTTTAGCTGAGCTAAAGAGCTCGTTCAAAACTTCCACAAAATGTTGTCTAAGTGCTGTACAATACTGAGGTGACTGTGATAAAAGATCATTTTATTCAAGCTTGTTGCACAAAGTGGTGCAATTCATCATCTACCAATAATATTTTTAGAGGTGTTCTGCATTCCATGGGTACAAGAGAGAGTATCCATGCATGTCTTCAAGTTCGTATGATCCTTTGGATAGGATTTTAATAATTTTATATGGTCCCACCCCTTAGGTCCCAGGGATCATGTGTTAAGCTCCTATGTTACGATGAAGACTTAGTACCAAATCGCCAACTTCGAATTTTCTTATTTGTACTTTCTAGTTGTAGTACTTGGTATTTCTTTGTTTGTAAACTACTATTTAAAGTCCAGTTTCATTTCTTTTTTCTTCTAGCAAGTTGAGCTCAGCACGTAGTGCTTTTTCGTTGTTCACTTCGTCAAAGTGTGAATTTTGAAATGAGGGTAATTCCATTTCGAGAGATATTACAACTTAAACACCATATGCAAGGGAAAATGGGATTTCTCCAGTACTGGTGCACGAAGTGGTGTTGTAGGACTACAACACACTAGGGAGTTTGTCGGACCATTCACCTTTGAGAGTAGTTAATCAAGTTTCGGAGTATGCTTGATGATCTTATTCATTACTTCGACCTATCCGTTCGCTTGAGGGTGATTTAGAATGGAGAAATGCTTTCGAATGTTTAGCTCTTCGCAGAAGGTCCTGAATCGTGTGTTGTCAAACTGTTTTTCATTGCTTGTGACTATAGAGTAAGGAACTCTTAGTTTGTAAATGATTGATTTCCAAGTCTCTTAATGAGTCGGCATGGCTATTTTGGGATCGTGGTATTTGTCTTATCTCTATCATCTCGAAGTCTCTTAACTCTCTTCTGGTAGCTTTCAGATAGCTACTCATCCTATCTTCTTTGGTTTGGAAGATCTCGTTGATTCGGTTTACTATGAGCCGCAAGTCATTGTGTGCTATCAGTCTGGATACTTTTAACTCCTTGGCTATTTTCAAGCTGACTATAAAGTAGTTGTTAGAAGCTTTGAAGTCATAGGTCTATGCTTGACAAAAATAGTGGCAATCTATACTAACCAGGACCACTCTAACACCTGCTCTGAACTTAATTGAAGACCATCAACGAAAAGCTCCCAAGGTCTATCTTCATATAAATCCTTTTGGGGATACGAGCTAAATTCAGCTACAAAGTCTGGTAAGGCCTATCCTTTTATAGCTGTCCATGGCTTGTAAGATATATCAAATTAGCTTAAATCAATAGCCCACTTTACTAGATGTCCTAAGGTGTCTGGATTTTGCAGCACTTGGCTTAGAGGATAGTTGGTCAAGACCAATATGAGATGTTATAGGAAATGTGGTCGTACCTATCTTGCTGACATAACTAAGGCGAAAGTGAGCTTTTCCATAGGAGAGTAGCATAGCTTAGCATTGTGAAGTGTATTGCTGATGTAATAGATTAGGTATTGGATATCACCTTCTTCCCTGACGAGTACGACACTCAGGGCATGCTCAAACATGGCTGAGTATAGTACCAACTTTTCATTGGCCCTAGGTTTCAAAAGGAGACATGGTTGAGATAGCCGTGTTTTCAGTTCTTCAAAGGCTTTATTACATTCTTCTGTCCGTTCGAACTTCTTTCCTCCCCGGAATGTGTCAAAGAAAGGTTTACACCAATTAGTAGATCGGGAGACATATATTCTTAATGCTACAATTTATCTCGTGAGACACTGTATCTCCTTAGGTCGGGTTGGAGCCGCTATGTCGAAAATAGCTCAAATTTGTTTCTGGGTTAGCTTCTATCCCCCGGTGGTTCACCATGTAACCTAGAAATTTACTGGAGCTACCCCTGAATGCACACTTGAGGGGGTTGAGCTTCATTTTATTCTTCTGTAGGATTGCAAACATGTTTGAAGGGTACTGGATGTGGTGTTCAACTTTGGTACTTTTTACTAGCATATCATCAGCATAAACTTCAATGGTTTTACTTATTTGTTGGGCGAACATTGAATTCACGAGCCTTTGATATGTTTCTCCGGCATTCTTGAGGCCAAACATCATCATCTTATAGCAGTACAAGCCTCGATCAGTTAGTGTGTTCTTGATCGAGTTTATACATGGGAATTTGATTATAGTTTGAGTAGGCTTCTATAAAGCTGAGTAGCTCATGTTCAGCTGTGGTATCTACCATTTGATTTATCATCGACAAGGGAAAAATATCCTTAGGACAAGCATTATTGAGGTCGGTAAAATCTATACAGACTCTCCAATCTCCGTTGCATTTCTTTACCAAAAATGGGTTGATAACCTATTTGGGATAATACACTTTCTTGATAAACCCATTGCTAAGTAGTTTCTCCACTTCGTTTCGTAGGGTTTCATACCTTTCAGCATTGAAGAGTCTTCATCTTTGCTTTTTTGGCCGAGCTGAAGGTTTTATATTGAGACCGTGACAAGCAATCCTGGGATCGATTCCCTCCATATCCCTATGATTCCAGGCAAACACATCTAAGTTTTTGCTAAGGAATTCTACAAGTTTGGATCTGATTGGTTGTTGTAGTTCGTGCCCAATTCGAAGCTCTCTCGGAAGTCTCTCAGAAGTGCGTCCAAACTTACTTGGACCTTATTGAGTTCTTCGACAGGGTCTGCTCATTTGCCTTTTAGCTTGATTCTGGGATCTAATTAGCTGAGATCAGGTTCTTTTAAATAGGTTATGTTTACCTCATGTTGGAATGAGATGTGGGAAACTCTAGTTTTTGTAGGGCAGTAAATAACACGACAACCTTCAGCAGCTTCCTTATTTCCTTTGATCTCTTCGGAGCCATGGGGTGGAAAACTTGATAGAGTAGTGATACACCGACATGATGGACTTTAAGTCAAATGACAGGGATTGTCCTGTTATATCATCATAAGGTGGGATAGAGTCGAATACTACAACTTATCATCGACGTGAGCTCGGTGGTGAGCGTTTCTGACCTTAACAAGGAACTTGATTTGCCCTTTTGCCAAGATCAAGGCTCCATTCAGCCCAAGATCCACATTAGGGTATGGTTGCAAGAAATGAAGTGGAACTCCTATCCACTTTATGGTATTGATATACAAAATGTTAAGGGTGCTGCCAGTATCAACCAGAACCCGAGGGACAATCACGTCGGCTATACGTAAAGCCACTATTAGAACTCCTTAGGAAGGATATGGGTTTACTTCTTTAGCTTTGACTGGCGGGCAACTATCTTCAAGTCTTCTAAAATACTTGTGAGTGATTCCTATTTCAGACATGTCAGCTGAGATGGGTCTTTTTAGCCGAGACTTCTTTGATATGTCTACTGCCCATCTTAGAACATGTGTACTCTCGAGCTAGGAAGGTTAATACTGTACGATCAAGCTTCAACTTGATCTCCTCGAAACACACTTACTCTGTTGGAGATAGAAAACTTTATGCAATAGTGATAAATTCAGGATGCAGCCTTTAATTCATGGAGTATAGGCCTTTCTAGGATGGCATTAAAGTTGGATGGTAGATCTCCTCTGGCAGGGTACTTCTTTAAGCTTGATGATAAAGGCGATATGACCTCAAGTTTCAATTGGATTTCCAGAAAAAGCCTTGCTGCCTTTTATGGTAAGGCAGTAGATATTTTTTCTCGATCCCCATTCTATCCAAGGTCAACAAGTATACCATGTTGACAGAACTTTCGTTATCTATAAGGATTCGTCTTACGTGAATTACGACGACGAGCATGGTTATGATCAAAGCGTCGCTTTGATTTTGAGTCACGCCTAGAGAATCTTCTTCTGAGAATATGAACCGTTCCAAGTAATTGGGGAGACCAAGGTTAGGTTTGTGATAACCTACTTCATAGTTCTGCCACACCCATGCATCTCTATCTTGTCTCTAGCATTTTCTACGAGAACCTCTTTATATTGGTTTTTTCTACCAGCATTCTTATCTCAACCTTCACCTGGGGATTTTTGTCGATCGACCTAGCAAGACGGTAGCAAGTTAACCTGAGGGGCAGGTGCAGCTTGAATTCCTTCCTCCGGTTTGGATACGAATTTCCTCAGCTGGCCTCTCTTGATCAATGATTCAATCTATTTTTTAGTTTTTTATTTTAGTTCTTGATAGTCATTCGTGTAGTAACTTGTTGTCCTATGGAATCTATAGTATCTTTGCTAATTTGTTCTAGGAAAATTTTTCTTAATGGGCTGGGGTCGGTAGAAGACCTCCTTATCCTCTACTTGTATAAACACCTCCAGAGAGGCATCTAGAGGATGGCATTGAGGAAACCTTTTTGGGTAAGGGCAAGGCTGGTGGATGTTTCGTTTATCTTTTCTGTGCTTAGGTGTGAGCTTCTTAACTATCTTTTTGTCTTTAGGATGTGCTAAATGATCGGTATCAACCTTTCCTTCCTCATGATCTGAGGTTGCCTCCTCTACTCCGATGTGCTTTTCTGCCCCGCTTAAGAATTCATGATAGGTCCTAGGCCCATCTTCATGGAATGACCTCCAGAAACTTGTTTTCGAACTTAGTTCGGAAAGGACAGCCCATAAGAGTGGCATTTTCTGATATTTTTTCCACCTCCATGCACTGTTTATTGAATCTATGAAGTAGCTCTTCAAAGATTCAATGCGTCCTCGTTTAATACTGGCGGGGCATTCCTTGTATGTGGTTCGGGCTTTGGAGCCCATAAATTGAGAAATAATTCCTTAGCCATGTCATTCTAATTTTTAACAGACCTCTGTTGTATCCTTCTAAACCACCTTTGAGCTTTATCCCCTAACGTTAATGGAAAAACTCGGCACATGATGGTGTCAATGGCTCTTTGCAATTCCATCCAGAACGTTTAGTTGTCCAGATGGCTAAGATGGTCTCCTTCTCCATCGTAGCCGATGATTTGAGGCATTTTCAACTTTTCGGGTAATGGCTTAGCCACTACATTTTTTGTGAAAGGGAAATGGTGGCCAGTAAAGTAGTATTCAATGAAACTTTTATGCTTAGCTTCCAGGTGGGTTATACATTTCTTCAATAAGCTCATCTCAGGTTTGTCGGATTATCATTTTTGAAAGGCTTCGTTCTCCTACTTTCAGGGGATGGCTATTGTTGAGAGCCAAATCTATCGAAAACACTTCCAACTTTTTGGTGAGTCCATTCTATTAGATAAGAACTGTTTCTGACCTCATTCATCCTGCTCCTGGACAATTCATAGCCTTAGAAGTGAAGGCTTCTCCTAGTAGGAGGTTGGCCAGTTCGCTCCCGAGTTGGAGATTCCACCCCAATATCAGTTAAGGGAGATGTGTGGACATGGTTTCTCTCCATTTTGCTAACAATATTAGTTAGACATTCTATTGCTTTTTCTCAGTGCAGGGAGCTAAGGGTTCACATTTTCAGCAAAATCATTTTTCTTTAGGAATTAACGAGGAATATTTGTATCACAAAGGTTAGTTCGAGTTGGATCTCTAGAGGTCGAATTGTTGTTCATTGTATTTTTTATGTTGGATATGTGATTTTGAGAATTCTTTCTTGTGAGAGGTATGAGGTTGTTGTTTACAAGACCCTCCTTTTAGTGCCAAAATGTAGACGTCAAAAAATGACTAAGTTTTGTCAACTTAATTGATGATTGAAAAGAGGTAATCTAAACTAAAATATATAATTGTGCTGAAATAGGAAAAGATTGCTAACGTAACATGGAAAGAGTGCTTTTGTATTAAATAGAGAGAGTTTGGAGTGGGTTTCGTACAATAGTTCAGTTCGGTTCTTATAGGGGAACATTATAACCCCATTTATAGTAAGGAATATGCAAATTGGCTTGTTTTAAATCAAATTAGCTATGGTGTTGGCCTTAATGTGTGTTCTGTTGACCTAATTTCAATATTGTTGGCTCGCTGCTTCATTTGGATCGCTTCAAGGCCTCTTGCTAACAGCCCCACTATCAGAAGTGATTTCTCTTTTAGCCTCAATAGCAAATGCTTTCCTCTGTTGCCCTCCTATCTTCTACCGACTTGATATCTTTGAGTACAAGCTCCCAAGAGAAGCCATCATTACTTTTGAGCTTTTAGGACTACATTCCTTTTTCCCATCTGGATCAACAACATAGGAAGTTTGGCGAGGATGATGTGTCTGAAGCAGAGAGGAGCTAGACTTGGGAGGGAAGGAGGTAACGTGTCTCCTCTGTACAGCATAGCTAGTCCGGGAGAGAGAAGAGGCAATTTATCATCTCTGATGGCGAACAACAACAATCTTATCCAATCTGGAAATTTAAGCTTCCCCATTAATTTTTCTGCAGTTTGCGATCAATTGGAGCTCAGAATAAAGTTATAATTAACAAATATAAAAGAATTTACACATATTGTGGTTTAGCGCTAGATCGTATCAACAACGTACTTGTTTGGATCTATTACACTAGAAAAAGACTGTTGGTTATCATGCAAGTAGAATATAGGGTCAATGGCCTCTACCTCGACTGTGTACAAGTGGGGCCATTTGCTAACTCTCGTGTAAAGTGATTAGAACATTGCAAAAAGTAAACACACAACCTATCACACTATTCAACTTATCTGATAATTTTAAGTCACCTATTATGATAAAGCCCTTCGAATATGTTCTTCACCTCAAATGAATATGAGGCTCAGATTTGGGGACTAATGCATCGCCCAATGTGGCACGTCTTCGGTCAATACACTTTGGAGTGACAAAATAATTTGATATTAAGCTTCAAATTCTGCTTCAACAAAAATGTCTCGAAATGGATAAGAAGTCAACTTTTTAAACTTTAGATTCCACTTCGGTAAAATGTCTCATAATGAATAAGAAGCAAACCCTTTTTAAGTTGGAGATTCTGCTTCGGAAAAATCTTGATATCAATTTTTACATAATAAAGGAATGTGTAGGACTTTTACATACTAAGAAGCCTCGGACACGGTTGAGGCTCATCTCAATATAAATCTTGATAAATCAATCTTGATATTAGTAAACCGTGCACTTGTCTAAAAATAGAGCGTTCCTGAAAAAATATCATAAAAAACAAGAATATCAATAAGCTTCGTAAATGGAAACTAAATCAGGAATTTCAACAAAATAATGAATAATGTCTCATATCAATCTCCCATAAATAGACCATCGAATAATCAAGAAAGGAGGATTCAAATATAGAAACTAAGAGAAAAATGTACAATTAACTATAAAGAATACAATCTATTTTTTGAGATCAACACAAGGCTCAAAACATACTTTTAACTCGACCAATTCTAGTCTACAATGAGCTGAAGCCAAATTTGAATACAAGCTGGTCGGTTCGAACCGAACCATCCACTTTTAACACCCCTGTATATCACATATGTTGTATAGAAAATAAATACAAGAACTTTGATTCAAGATGAAAAGCCAATAATTTTCTCAATTAATTTATAGCTATGGTAGACAAATAGAGATGTCCATTATTCATGAATAAATAAATATTAGACCCAGTGACTTAATTTTCTTTTTGACTAGCCATACACATTTTGTCCTTTACAATCTTTCACTTGTATTTAAACACAAAAATTAAAACGACAAAACTTGACAAAGGGCGATTGACGATACAATGGTAATTTCTTGTAACGTACCTAGTAAATGATTAATGATTAGAAAATTATATTTGTAGTTTGACTTTAGTTAAGATTTTACTTATGTCTATTACGTAAATCATCAACATAAATGAGATGTAATTATAATTAATATTATAAAAAAGCAAAATGTATGTGATTTTTTATTATAAGTATTGTGTTAATTGTTACTAAACAAACACAAGCTCAAGCATGCTACATGTACATTAATGTTTACATTTTTATTGACATTCTTCCACATGACACGATATTGTCACTTGATTTTCCCAACAATCTTTCGCATCACTACTCATATTGTGCCGTATAGGGAGATGTCAGCAATATGTAAAGCAAGTTGTACAGCCAGATTAATCCAACCTAAGCCACTGACCATCATTTGATGAAACAAAGAGAAAAAATTGCATCACTGACCCATAATCTATTACATCAGTAACAAGTTAATCACCAAAATTCAAATATAGAGAAAATTGCACACTGCGTCACTTTTTGGGTTATTATTTACAAAAATGTCACATTTTAATAATTTTTACAAAATTGTCACTTTAGAGTTTTGCTCCTCTAAAAAATTTAAGTAACTTGGATCTCCCTAATTATAGCTGATTTGACTAGATTAAAAATAGTGCAAAACAGTAGAAAAATATCACATCAAACCCCACCCCACTCCTCACAACATAAAATCTCATTTTTCTAACCCTACTCTCCCTCATGTTTGCAAAAGCAAGAAAATCAAAACCCAAATTTTCAAAGCTCCAGCCTCCGTTTGTCGTTCCCCCGTCGGACTGTCCCTTCTCGTCTAGCCAACTAGCAGCTGGAACACTGCTTCTTTTTGTTGCATAACCAAAATCGTTGCTCTACCATCCATTTCTTCACTGTTCGCAAAATCAACAGAAGTCAATATTGGCCAGTCCTACCATGGAGAAGTGAATTTGTAGAATTGGAGGCCATTTGGCTTATTGCTACCACCCATACAACTACCGGGCATGTAATATTTTATATAAAATTTCTTCGGAATCGTATCCAAAATGTGAGATGACGAACGATACTACAAAACAAAGGATGCTCTTGAAAACTTGCATCCGTCACTGTGTGGGCGGTTGGATTCTCGATTTTAAGAATACAAATACAAAGAGTTGTTTCCTATGAACATATAACAATTCAAGTCTTCATCTTCGTGTATTTCGATTGGCAGTATATTCATATTCGAGACTTTGAATTTTATTATGATTTCATTGCATGAATCATGAATTCAAAGCCTCTTCATCAATCGTAAGACAAGTCCTTCTAGGGTGATATTATTTGAAACTACGATTGAAGTAGTTGTGTTCTCTCGCGCATTTCCATTCGTCGTCTACATAGATAAACTATCCCTCCCATGCGACACGATGAATCTCAGATTATCATTCATACTTGAAATTTCGAGATAGAAATGATAAACATTTGACACAATTAATGTATTGGACTTAATAGCATGCAAGAGGTACCTTCGTATCACATTTTATGTGTATGATGGAAATAAATTTTTCATGAAGCATTAAGTATGTCCATCAATGCTCAACTACTAAATAACAAAATCTTGACAAAAAAATTACCCAATGCTCTATAAAATAGGAAATATTTAAAAAATTTATGGTGGATATTGTTATACTTAATCAAAATAGTGTTAATGCTATTTAACAATTCCAAAATAGTAAGTTATAAGATAAAAATATTAAATAATTTGTTAATGATAACCTCTCAAAATGGAATGTGAATCTAATATTACTTTCTTCTTGTTATTAGAATGAAGAAATGTAAAAAAAAAAAAACACTTAGGCTGAACAAATTTCACTCATCTACATAACAAAAGATTATGAAATAATTTTTTTTTTTAACAATACTATAATCCATTGTATATTAGGTATATTCTTAGTTTTTTTTTTTTTTTGTTAACACAAGTCAAGTAACATATCATGAAATTAATTAACATTAAATACATGTATTAATGAGCAATAAATGCATGCAAAAAAGTATACAAGGGTAATTCGGACACCTCGCACTAAAAAAACAAGACATTTTTTTAACACGTTTTAAAAAGTGACTATTTTTACAATTGATTATGTGGAGACATCTATGCAAACTCCCCTAAAATATATTGCAAGTTAATATAAAACCTGTCAGTCATAAATCTCAATCACAACAACTGTACAAATCTATGTTAAACTATCACATGGTATATGTATAACTAGCCCCACTTTTGACTACTACTTTTTTGAAAGAATGAGTTTTTGAATATTAATTTTTTGAAAAATGTACGATTAAAAAGTATGAAATAGTTTTGAGTTTACGTGAAAATATTTTATTGTGAGAATGTGCAGTTTAAAATGAGTATAAGGATTTTTTTTTTTGGAAATAGTGGTTACCAAATAAGAGCCTAATTTTCAGAATCCAAATTTTGCTTTAAAACTTGAGTTGCCAACATTTATGCCTTAGCGTAGTTATCCCACAATACATTTTAACTTCAAAATGTCTACTTGTAGAGTTGTCTTGCTTCGAAGACAAAATTGTACCTTGGAGTCAACAGCCTGACATGGAGAACCTTTTTAGAGTTCTATAACTAGGTTGTAGTAGGTGATCGTTCAACTCTTTGACGACAATTAAGCCCCACTTTGAGTTCTATTATCAAAAACTCATTTTTAATCACATTCTTCTAATAAAAAATTTTGTACCCAAATTTAAAACCCTTTTTTCTATTTTTTAACCACACATTCTCCAAATAACTATTATTACAAAGCTCATTTTTGACAAAATAAAAAATAAAAAAATGAGGCTCAAACATAGCCTAATAGCTTGAAATTTACTCTCTAAAATATTGTAGCAATTCATGTTTTAATGAGGTTCCTACGAGGATTCAAATAATACTGTAAATGGTTTGTATCATTATGCAACTTTAAAAAGTTTTGAGTGCATGTTTGGAACAACTTAAATTATATTTTAATTTATAAGCAGGTTATATATATTCTTTTGTTGAAATATTTCATAAGATCTACAACTACTATTTATTTATTATTCACATGTTTAATTGAATTCACACCTTGAAAGTGTTTCACATTAGAGTTGATCTCATATCCCAGTGGTTAGGATAAAGTTTACACACCGTTGATGTGCTAATGCCATGCCAGCAAGTCAACTCACAATTATATATTTCATTGAATTCACAACATAAAAGTGTTTCCAAACATTAGAGTCGATCTTCTGTCCTTAGTGGGTATGATAAAATTTACACACCGACATGACAATGTTGCGTCAACAAGTCAACCTACAATTCTTGACAAGTCAAAAAACAGTTGACTCGTTGACTCGGCGTTGTCACTTTAGCGGCAGACATTATGAACTATTGTTCACTAGAAGTAGGTGATCATTTCTATACCAAACATATTGAAAAAATTTGCTTTTTTTATTTTTAAAGTTAAAAATCACCTTGCTACGAAGACAATAAGTCACTATTTGATAGTCATTATTTTCAAAAATAATATTTTGAATAGTGTTTTTTTAGAGAATGTGTGGATAAAAATTATGTAAATTTTTTAAATTTATNTAGTGTTTTTTTAGAGAATGTGTGGATAAAAATTATGTAAATTTTTTAAATTTATGTGTAAAATATTTTATTGTGTAAATGTATGAATAAAAATAAATATGAAAATTAAAAAAAAAAATTATTTTAAATGGAGATAAAAGGGGCTAAGTTAACAATTACAGTCGAGCTCCTCGTCCAGACGGTTCGAAACATAGCTAAAAATAGGTTGACGTGGAAACAGCCCTTAGCACAGCTTAGTGGTGGCAATCGAGCCAAGCGGTCGAACCGCTCGGCTCATACTGTAGCAGT
>CAIGRN010143664.1:0-27414 GCA_903798345.1 Fraxinus anomala
GTGGTCCATGCAGTTTCATCTTCTTCAGTTACTTTGCTTGATTCAAGATCAGTAGGTCATGAATCATCAATAGCCTTGGCACTTTTTGTTGAAGTAAAAGAGCTTTCATTTTCTGGCGCTAGAGAATAAAGTCTCATTTGTCATTAAAAACTTCCATTTCAAACTTTGAAGAAGTTATTTTGAAAAGTATGAAAGGAAAGTATGTATGGAGATCAATCAGACACCAAACAATAACTTGCAATGCATAATCAGACAGGTATCACCACTCAATGGACACAATAGAGTACACAAATTGCAAGTACATAGAGCAAGTACTTCAGATTTATATCATAATGTACATAATTTATCCAAAGCAATACAATCACAGTATTGAATCATAGGCAAGTTATATACAGTATTCAATCAAGTTTATGTAATACTGTAGAAAGAATTTTCAAAAAGAAAAAAAAAACAAGGTTATCAAGAATCTTGACTGTAATCCAAGTAACTTTCAGATTCCAAACAACCTCAGAGTTTTTGGACAAAGGAATTACAAGGAACCAAGAATCAGGTTTTGAAAACAATACAAGGCAAATGAAAGTTTTGATTTCAACAGAAAGAAAGGAGAAGAAGTCTCTCGAAACGACGCAGCAACCAGAGAGAAATGAAAATATCTCAAAAGTCAAGTGTGTACGGTGATCCAACCCTAGAAGCCCTTTAAAGAGTCTCTCAATAGTCATCAATCCAACGGCTGTGGAGGCAACACGTGGCGACATCCTGGGCGTCCAAAATCAGGTAAGTTGTAACATGGTTTTAAGCATTCCATAAAACACGTTTTTGCACCAAATAATAAATCAAATTATTCAGTTAGTTGGGCCTTCAAAATTCCAGCTAGGCCAACATTTTCAGCCCATTGGGTATTATTGCATCACTGTGCCAAAATTCCCTTCACGTTTCATTTGAAAAGGGATAATTGATGTCCTTTGAATCTCAAAATGATTCAAAGTCAAACTGGCCGATCCTAAACAACGCAAGTTTTCATAAAATTTATTACTTCAATGAGGTTGAGGTCCATGAATCATGAATGATAGTTTATTTAAAGGTTCTTGTTTAGAGAGAATAGATTTGACGAGAATGAGGAAAATGGGATCGATGGAGACAGAGGAAAATGGGTGATGAAGGTGGCTGACGATACTGTGAGGATTTATCATCCCTTATTCACTCAACCTCAACCCTTAATCAATAACTCATCTATGGAACAAACCTCTTTTTCCTTGATTGGTGAGCCTTAGAATAGTTATTGTTGTCTGAGCTGCGACTACAACAACGCACTATACAAGGAAAGATAGTTAACTGCTCATCGTCAAGATGTGATGCAGCTAGCACTAAGTTAATTTGCTATCTATGAGTGAAGCAACCATTTCTAACCATCTAAGAAAATGTATCAACAAAAATGAAGCATAAAAAAAAAAATTAAAGAAATTTGAGCATATGTGAAATGACTGATTGAGATAAATTTTGGAATCACTTGATTTACTCGATCTATTAGGAAACAATAAGTTTTGGTCCCTAAAAAATAGGACATTTCGGTTATGAATTAACTGAGATAACTAGTAGTATATTGTTTTTAAAAAAGGTGAAAATGCAATACATGATATTGGTAATTTTGAAACATTTAAATATATCGAGTAACAAAGAAAATTCAAAATAAATAAATAAAAATTAAATGAATGGACACCTGAATTGGGTTTGTGCCTTGTGGGCATTTGGGCCCATAGCAACAATTAACACGAGAATAGCCGAAAACAACTTACAGAAATACCCTCAAAATTAGGAGCCATTCGAAAAATCATATGAAAAGTGTTTTGAAAGTAAAAAATACTATGTTAAGTTAAACGTCACTTTGTATGTCAAAAAGTCAATTTTATTAAAAAAGTGACATTGTTTTTAATTAAAAGTGATGTATGTCACTTTTTAATTTTAAAAAAGTGGCAAATAATAAAAATGTGACAAATAATAAAAAAAAATGAGAAAAATCCAAATAAATGACAATTAATTTAGCGTAATAATACGGAAATTTGTAACGTCTTCATTTGTTATTCAGGCAAATGAAAATAAAATAACAAATTTAAAAATGACTTCATGATTGAAATTATTGTCCCAATATAATGCACAAACAACAAACTTTGTTAAAACTTAAATGTCATTTTTTGTTAAAAATATGACATATCATGTCACCTTTTTAAGAAGATAAAAAAAGTGGCAAATATTCACAAAAAAAACAACAAAAACTTATGTGATAAAAACTCAAAAAAAAGTGACAATCTCAAAAAAGTGACGGAAAGTGGAAAAAAGTGACAAATATTCAATAAAATGAATTTATTAACTAACATATAAACTTGGATTTGAAAGCTATTCAATAAAGTAACAAATAAACGTCCAAACTAAACTAGAATAAGTTAGTTTGATTTGGAAATTACAACAAAAACTGTACCACCTTGAGCACATTCGTGAACACAAACATTTTGATCATATCCTTGAGCACATTTGTGAACACAAATATTATGTATGCAGTTCAATATGGTATTGTTACAACAGATACTTCTGTGTGCCAATAATGTTCAATAAAATAGCAAAAATGAAACGAAGTTCAATAAAAATTACTCTGCAAACATACATATCCCAATTTATACATATCCCAATTTCAAGAGTTCCTTCCCCATGTCAACATTGTTTTGAGCCACACATAATTTATCCTAATTAATCCACAACAATGCCAAGAAAACTAATATTAATTAAAAATAAATACAATCATAAACAATTAAATTACGATATGCCTTTTCCGCTCCATTATTGTCTCCTCCACGAACATACACACGCAAGAGAACACGTACAAAAAGTTTCCAAATTACTTACATAATCCATCTATGATTTTCCATATCTGGGTATATGTATTGCATATTCATTCTCTGATCCCATAAAGTAAACGGATAAGATTTTTTCCTCCATTTTCAGTCATTACATTCTTAAAGTAATTTTTATTGCCATTCAATGCGTTTTAGTTTCAACCCATCAATGTTCGTAAATCAACCCGGATCAATTTTTTCAATAATTATTACAATGAAGATTAAATTTTGCAGCGTTCATAGCTCCCTAACAATTCCTTGGAAATGTTGTTGTCTTCCACATCATCTTCATCAACATTGTCAATGGTGGTTTCACGAGGTTTGGCGGTGGAAATTGGAGGGCGAATGTTGGATAGGGACGAGGAGAAAAATGTGGAGTCTCCACTGGGAATAAATTTAAGGCGGAGAAGTTTTCGATTTCATAGTGGGAGTTCACGACTCTGTCAAGTGTTCTCTATATTTCTCCTAGCGTGTTCTCCAATCTGGTGCTTTCTCCAATCTGAGCGTGGTGGGTGATTAACAGAACTCTTTGGTCAGTTTGGTGGTTTTTGAATTTATTGCACATTAATTACAGTTATGGCAAAATTTAATTTATTTTATTGTATTAATCTAAGAGAAAATTATTCAAAACCCTAGTTTTCAAGTTTACAATTCAAAAATAAGGGAATAAACTTTAAATTCAAAAATCAGGTGGTAAATATGATTATTAATTGTAATTAATAAAATTTTAAATCTACATATTTCATCCCCACCCCCATTCATTCCCAAACCGGCCAGTATCTCTCCCTCTCTCTCCCCTTTTCTCTCTATCATCTATGCCAACTCCGAGGGACCGACGGCATANTCATCCCCCACCTCCCATTCATTCCTTAACCGGCCGGTATCTCTCCATCTCTCTCCCCTTTTCTCTCTATCATCTACACCAACTCCGACGGACAAACGGCATAATCAACTCCGGCCACCTCGAAGCCACACCCATCATCAAGTAAGGAGTGCAATCTCCACCTTGTTCTCCGCCTCCATGGTGGTACCAAGAAGGTGAGGTAGATGGAAAAATTTGCTGCCTATCCTCATTTTCGTGCATCTAGTTTGACTGGGTCGACTCAGAGAAGTCAAACGAACGATGATACTGGATGAGGGCTGTCAAAGCAGTACCAACCAGTCAATCGAAATTTTGTGGATGAATGCCAACCAGTTTGATAGCCTTCAGTAATGTGAGGTTTATGATTGGTGGATTAAATTGATTTTTCTCCAAATCAATGGACTCAAGGCTTGAAAACTTGCTAAATCGTCTGCGGGTTTGATGTGAAAGTGGTGGTTGTGGTTATGGATTGAGGCTCGGGTGGGAATCTCTTGTTCAATCCACCGACCTAAATAATGTGGTTTGAGGATACATTTAGAACTTACTTGAGGTACGACCTTCACACCAACTTGATGAGCCTCGACAACAACTCCTCTTGGCAACAAGGCGAATACAGTATCCTGAAGAGTTCCAACATAACAAGTAGGTCAATTGCATGGACGGAACAAGGGGGACAAAAAAGAAAAATTATACTCGACTGATATATTGAGAAAAAAGTTCCACTAAGAAAAATAGAATTTTTATCAAAAAAAAAAAAAAATCCTCTTAAAAAAATATTGGGCCTAGGGCAGGTCTGGGCTTCCCTTAGCCCCTGGTCAATTGTAAGTAACTCAATTCGGCCATGAAAAGCTCCCCTCGATCTAAAGGAACTTCAAATCGATATGCACCAAAAATGGATGAACGCAAAAACAAGAAAATCAATGAAATGTTCAATAACAATATATAGAAAACATAATGAATAAAATATCACTTAGAAGGAGGCCCTTCAAACAAAAAGAAAAATTTTAATTTGGGGTGGTCAATTTGTAGTTGGAACCAAAGCCAAACTGGGCAAGAAATTAAAGAAATTCGAATAATATAATACTCTAAAGATGTCATATAGCAAGTTTCAAGTATCAAGATTCGACTTCAGTTTCAATTTGCATGCTCAAGAAAGACGTCAATTTTTAGATTTGGCATCGTGCATGTCAACTAGCGAGTTGCAAGAATCAATAATTTCGTTAATAGATAGTATTATAAAATCAATTTTGATTCGGTGTTATTGGTCAATAGCAAGATTTTGTAATCATTAGATATTCACATAAATAAATATTAATTAGTCAATTCGATCGTTGAGAAGTAACACGTATTTAAATCCATTTCAATGTTCAATAATCGTGTTGATTTAACAAAAGTTCGATATATTTTCAATATAACTTCGTAATTAGTATTTAAGAGAGTGAATGACCTTAAGGTTTTATAGCAAGAGGTTAGAATTAATGAGTACTTCCTCATCACTTGTACTCAATTGAAAAATCGAGAATGTATCATCTCCAAGTATTGTAAATATATAATTTTTCGTATAGTCATAATCAATAAAAATTTATACAAAATTCCTCATTATTAGTTTGGGTTAGTCAATTTAACTTAAATTTAGTCCTAAGATTATTGGTCCATATGCCCTTCATTTTACACGACTTAATTAAATCAAACAGTGTCGATTTCATATTCATCTGGCTAATAAATGTTTCTCTGTCAATCATATTGATTCATCAACTTTTATTAAAATCGGCTAAACGTTTATAAAAAAAATTTTGTCAAATAGCCCACAAATAGAAAAGGACTAACGACCTTTTAAAGCTATTGGAACCAGTTTTTAGAAGAGATAAAAATGGTTTGATTAGACGACTTTTAACTTATTTTCAAATTAAACTAAACAGTTTAAAACAATTTGGAACAAAGATGTTGGTTCATGTACTAAAGTGCATCACACAAAGAGTCAAATGTGCTAAAATTTAAAGATACATTGCATCCCTTATGATTTACCCGTGATCATTAAATAGAAAAGGAAGTAAAAAAGTGGTGGAAAACATGATTTGGACTGGTGTGTTCACGGAGAGAAATGAACATTATTTTCCTGTAGTTTTCACCTTTTCTACTCCAATTTTTCACTGTGCCTTTTCTGATGTCAATCTTTTTTGGGTTTATCCACTTTGTGAGCCTGGCCCTAGGTGTGTAGCACTGTCCATCTTTTTTACTTGTGGGGCTTACTGACTTGAGAGATGCCACTACTGACACGGAATTAAACAGGGACTGGGGTAGATTCAATTGAAACCGAGGGCTGAGGCGAATGAATGAAATCAAGGGTCACCGGTCACCTCAGCCCCTGTTTTGAGTAGCATTAGTGTACTTACTTTTGTTATCAGGCACTTGAATTGTACAGGGGGATTGTTTACAGGGTTGTACTTGGTGTACATAAAAACACCATAATGATGTCCGATATCCCCTTCAATAGGGGGTACCATATGTTCATTATGGTGCCTCCTATGTATATCAAGAATAATCTTTGTTTACATATCCGTTATAGGTGTTGTCGGGTCTTTTTTTATTTGCAATTTTCAATCAGAGGTTGTCATGTGTTGTCTCTGTAAAAAAAAATATCATGTGACTGAGCGTATACAAGTAGAATTAAACTCGTTGTACACCTATTGTGTACACCTTGTTTGACATTCCCTATATACAAAAAATTTGGTTATTGTTTGGAAAAAAAAAATGTTGTTAAAATCAATATATAAAAATATATGAATTTACATGAGTGTCAAACAATTTGTCAACTTTGATGTACATATAGCATGATTGATATAAATGGCACAGTTGCTAGAAATTTCATTTTTTAAAAAAGTTCTTTTATTTGACTTTAGTTTATTAATTTTTTTTATTTTTTAAAAAATATTTTATTCAACTTTAATTTCAAATTTTTAAAAGATTATATGTACAAAATTCAAAAATGACTTTATCCAATAAAGAATTAAATAAGATTTAAGTTAAGGTATTATCTACATTATGTAATTATGATTTTGAAACTCATTATCTTGTTGAAAACTCTGAAAGCATGTATAAAGTTTCTATAAATTTATTAGGTATCCATTGTCTAGTTGAAAATTTAAACTATGAAAAATAGGTTAATTTTTGCAAAAACTTGAAAATTATATAATTGACTAATTATATGAATTATTAAATAAATATAATATTTTACAATTTTAGATATTTGGTATGTATTATGTTAATTATTAAATGATTTCTAAAATGATTAAAAATTTAAAATAATATTAAAAATAAGAAAAAACCTCGCCTAGGATCATTTACACTCGTAAANATTATTAAATAAATATAATATTTTACAATTTTAGATATTTGGTATGTATTATGTTAATTATTAAATGATTTCTAGAATGATTAAAAATTTAAAATAATATTAAAAATAAGAAAAAACCTCGCCTAGGATCATTTACACTCGTAAAGCTTGAAGTTCTATCTTCGCGCTTAGTCACGTTTTACGCTTTTTAAAACACTGCTTATAAGTTAGTCAGTTAAAAATAATAGTCTTTTTATTAACAATAAGGTAAAAATTACATCTAAAATAAGAGAATTCGATAAAATCAAATTACGATGAGCCATTCAATTAAAGCCGTTCTCACTATGATGATCACATTAGAGCGGAGTATGAGGCAAATAAATTTTGCCTTCTTACTAAACTGTATGAATAATATGTTCCTTTGTGTTTCTTAAGAAAGTGAAATGAGATGATCACATTAGAACGGAGTAGGAGACAAACAAATTTTGCCTTCTTACTAAACTATAAGAATCATATGCTAACTTTGTTTTCTTAAGAAAGTGAAATGAGATGATCACATTAGAATGGAGTATGAGGTAATTTTTGTGATGGTTTGCAGTAATTTACGTGGTGATTTTGCGATGGTTTTGCAGCAGTTTGTGGTGGTTTTCAGGTCATTTCTGAAGTAGTTTACGGTGATTTTTTGGTGGTGGAGGCGCTTGTGTTGTTGGTGATGGTCACATGTTCATAGAGTGTATGTCAAGTGTTTTGTTTCTCTCTCTATCTCTACTTTTTGAGTCTGTGATGCTCAGTCGTCACTGAGCGAGACGATTAGTTCGTCGTTGAAGAAGTTGTTGACTATCTCTATAAATTCTATATTTCCTTCGGTGAAGTTATTTGGATGTCGATAACTGCGAGGGTAGATATCGACGATGGATGGATGCCAACAACTGTACAAAGGAATGGCGATGCACAGGTGCACGAGAGTGGGGGTGGGTGGGGGTAGATTAATTTAATTTAATAATATTATTATTTAAAATTAAAATATTGAATTAATACCCGACTTTTGAAATTTTATACTTAATCTTTAAAAATTGCACTTGTGCATATTTAATACCCAACATATGAATTTCCCTTGACAATTTGACATACGAAAAGAGGGAGGTCCAGTCTAGAAAATCACAACATGGTCCTTGTTATTTAAATCTATTAGGTTTGATGAGGCAAGAGCATATTAAGGGTTTTTCTACAGCCTCCTTCGCACGCCCCTATTTTGAGGAGGTGTATGTCAAGATGTCAAGTCGTTACAAATAACCAAATTCGTATATTAATAAATCAAGAGATTTGCTATCGGTACATCAAGGTGTACATAAGGAATTACACCCCTCTCATATGGGAGGTGAGATCCACTTTAATAAAAAAATATTATTCAAGTGAATGTCACCACCATGTGAGGAAGGTGTAACCCCTTATGTACATTTTTTGATGTACAAGTACATGATTCCATAAATCAATAAGTAAAGAAGCGCTTCCATGGGAGTTCGTACAGCGGGACCCAGAATGACGTCATCCTCGTTGGACTTTTCGAGTGGGCCCATAACCATGCCCTCAAATTTCGAAACAAGTCCCTGCCCTCTGCTTCTGTACCAACTCTCTCAATTACGTGATCAGGGTACAGTGGTCTCCATTTTTATTTTTCTTTTTTCGCAGATAAACTTCATAATTATCTACTTATTTTCAAAATTAAAAAATGTTATTGCGAGGACCGATGTGCCACCTGTGTTTATGCTGCACTCTTCCTTTGTCAAATTTTGAACCTGTTAGAGGCCCCATTTTTTTCGTTAAAAATGTATTTTAAAATAATAAATTAATAAAAAATATGTAATTAAAGAATAAGAATTTTTTTTGAATTTATGTGTAATATTATTTTATTAAAAATATAAGATTAAAATGAAGAGAGAAAAATAAATTTTGAAAATAATGTAGATCAAACAAGAGTTTATAAATAGTTTATAAATAAAATAATGAAAAGTAGTTATAAATGTGCAATATTAGTCATTTAATAAAAAATGATAAAATATGTGATTAAAAAATTATGAATTTCATAAAATACGTTATTAAAATTAATTATTGACTTTTATTTAAATTTTAATCATTACGAAGCACCAATTTGATTTCCTTTACTCTAATTTATTTTTCATACTTATTTTCAACCACGCATTTACACAATAAAATACTTTACACGTAAATTTATTTTTTGTATTTTTTAATCGCATATTTTTAAAAAATACAATTTAAAATTTTTAGGTTATGCTTGGTAAGGATTAAAATTCAAATTTTAATATAAGTAAATAATAAATTTTAACTATATATTTTAAACATCTCACAATTTTCCATTTATAATGTTATTAATTTTTATCAAAATCTATTAAAATTTAGATTTTAATATAGGCTAAATGAGAAAAGGATTTTGCTACTTTACTATAGCGGTTAACATAGGCGGTGACCATATGGCCACGTGGCAGCCCCTATTGGGAGGGGGGATTATGTTACACTTATCGAATTTTTATATCGAATTTTTTACATCTTGTTCACATTAGAAGGTAAGGACCACAAGTCGAAATTTTTTAATGCATATGGGGCCTGTGCATTTTGTGAAAGGGAGGACACCATTCGATAACCCTCCTCGGCACACAAGATTAATTCAATGGGGGCGCCTACGAGATCGTCATGTAGCCATTCAGTCACCCATACGTCAACTGCTACGGTAAAGTAGCAAAATTCATGAGGAAAATGTGGTACGTAAAACAAGCGTCTATAGAGTTATGAATTTCCCTAGGCTCTATTCACAAAATCCAAAATACAAACTACAGACAAGTCTACATCACGTGCATTGCCATACTACCACGTCGCAGTCGACTTCCTCCATAGACCACCCACGTCACCCAAAGAACCTTCCAGCCTGGCAATACCTCACATACTCCTCCCAATCATATATCCCCACGTGGCAACTTGATGTTGACACTCCGACCCCACAGCTGTCCTCCTCCTTTCCCTTCCCATTCCCCTTTATAAATACCACCCTTTCTACCATTACTTCCAGCTTTCAAGAAATAATGGCTTCAAATTACTGTTCTGCCAGTGCCATTGCCATTTCCACTTCTATGTTTTTACTCTTCTTCTTCTTCACCTCTTCTTCTATGGCAACTTTGGTACAGCAACAGCCCCTTTTATTGAAATACCACAACGGGGACCTGTTAAAAGGCCCCATAACCGTTAATCTCATCTGGTACGGAAAGTTCACTCCAATCCAACGCTCCATAATCGTCGATTTTCTGCAGTCTCTAAACTCTCCCAAACCCCCAATACCCTCTGTTTCTTCCTGGTGGAAGACTACTGAGAAGTACAAGGGAGGTGGTTCATCTACACTCGTCGTAGGAAAACAAATCCTTGACGAAAATCAGTCTCTTGGAAAATCCCTCAAGAATTCCCATTTAATCTACTTGGCATCCAAAGGTGGGCACTTAAGAGGGTCGATTAACGTTGTTTTGACGGCAAAAGATGTCGCCGTTAATGGGTTTTGCATGAATAGATGTGGCAGCCACGGGTCAACCCGGGGCCCGACTCGGTTTGCTTATGCTTGGGTGGGAAACGCGGAGACTCAGTGCCCGGGTTACTGCGCCTGGCCTTTCCACCAGCCCGTTTACGGGCCGCAGTCACCACCTTTACTGGCACCTAACGGCGACGTTGGAGTTGATGGGATGATCATCAATCTGGCCACGGTTTTGGCGGGAACAGTGACGAATCCGTTTAACAACGGGTATTTTCAGGGCCCGGCTACGGCACCGTTGGAGGCTGTTACTGCTTGCACGGGCGTGTTCGGGTCGGGCGCTTACCCGGGTTACGCCGGTAATTTGTTGACGGATAAGAATACTGGATCCAGTTACAATGCGCACGGGGTGAACGGCCGGAAGTTCCTGGTCCCGGCGATGTGGGACCCGCAAACATCTCAGTGTTCGCCGCTCGTCTGATTTGGATACCGGAGAAATAGAGAAATTTCCCAGTGTTGACACATGTAAGTATAATGTAAATAGACGTTTGGAGAAAGGAGTCTACGGATGGGTTTGGAACCTTGTGAGGAGGATGAGAGTGTGGGTGGGTTTATCCGTTGTCGTTTTGTATAATATATGTAAAGCCACTTTTCGTACGGGAAAAATGTGAGAAAATGCAACTAGGCAAATATAAAAATAATAATGGGGATAATTTTGAAAAAGTACGTTGCTTTTCGTGCAAGGGATAAGAATGGATTACTAACACTAACAGGCCCTTTTTTATTTTTTTTTTCGATATGGGCAAAATGGCTCTATTGGTTCCTAATGTATTATCCTAAGGGCCGAATAGCCTGTCCGTTCACCTTGTCAAAATTCTGACTCATGGACAATTAGGGCTCGTTAGCTGAGTCGGTGTTCTTTCGAGCTCGCAAACGGTACACGAGCCTCATAAAAAATATGGAGAAAAGAGTAAAAATTAAAAAAAAATACGAGCTCGTGGGCTCGACTCGGCTTGTAAGCTCACGAGCTCGTGGTCGAGCCAAGCTTGTCTCGTCATCGAGCTCACGATTCGGCACATTGTCAAAACTATATCCATCGGAAATTGGTCATTAACCTATAAATATTAGCTAATCAATCTTCAAACTCCTGTTTTAGTTGCGAAATCAAATATTTTAATATCTATAAATCGTCAGATGGGTCTACATGAAAGTTTCTCATTTATAGCATTTAGGC
Organism: Fraxinus anomala; assembly: GCA_903798345.1. NCBI lineage: Eukaryota > Viridiplantae > Streptophyta > Magnoliopsida > Lamiales > Oleaceae > Fraxinus > Fraxinus anomala. The sequence goes on from CAIGRN010143664.1 coordinate 11,845, forward strand.
ACTGCGTTTCAAATGGGACCTTTTAATTTATCAACCTATTAGAGTCCGTTTACATGAATTGTCTATGATCAAAGAGTACGCGTCTATGAATAGAAGCATTTTTATTTTATTAATTAGCAGACTAGGTACATAAATTAGGCTAGTTCACGGCTGTAATTTTTATCGATATGGTATGGCTAATACGTTTTAGAGCCTTCATTGTTTTGGCTAAAAGGTGTGATCTCCAATTGGTTGTTTTGAAAAAGGATTACAAGTTTGTTTGGGAAAGGTTATTTGATGAAAAAATAAATTTTTTTTTTGAGAATATATGGTAAAAAATGAAGTAAAAGTTATGATTTCAAGCGCAAAATAATTTTTTTCGAGAAAACGAATTATTAAAAATAAGTTAAGAAAAAATAATTATCTAATAAATTGTACCAAACAAATGCGTAATATAAAAACGTTCCACAAAGAAATAATTGGATCTTAAATACTTGTTTAAGAAGGTTAAAGTTGAATTGCAGCTTAAATTAAAGAGTCATAATTGATTGGAATATCTAGAGTTCTTAAATAATGACATGAAGGGAGATAATGGAGGCTTAAAGTGTGTGCACATTCGTAAATATTTTTTTTTAATAATGTTATCCGCAGTGAAGACTATTAATAGTTTTTCTACGTGGTATATATGTAGCGGTTTGTGACTGTGTGCATTAATGTGGTAGTTTTTTATTAACTTGTACATCAAATCACAAATCGCCATATATATACGACGTATGAAGACTATTAGTAATCTTCACTACAAATAACATTATTCTTCTTTTTTCATGGTGCAATTGAAATGACTTGTGCCCAAGCACGATTCGTTTCAATCATTGAAATTTAAATGTCTTGACTTACCGAAATATGTTCTAGTATTTATTCATTTAGATTTCAGATCGAGATTTTACCTTCCACTAGTACTCAACAGGGTGCAGAAATCTCTATAGATGGGAAAGTGTAGACGAGGAAATCAAGACGACTAATTATGGAAATAAATTACCTTATACATCTTTTTTTATCTATTATGGCAACAAATGACTTGCACTTAATTTTTTTTTCTAATTATGGTCTCTTTTCTTTGTTGTTTTATCCTAAGCACATGTAAGAATATTTAATTAGTATTATATTTATATTATATATTTCTTGATGACATAAACTGTCTCACCCTTTTGCCTTTTAATTTCAAGGCACAATCCAAATTCGACACAATTGTATTATAAACGAAAAACTAGAGGTGCGGTAATTTGCTTCCTTTTTACAAATGTGAAGCAGTTATGTTTTGCATTTTTTTTTTAACGAAATATAATGTTTTGTTGGAAGAAGCTTGAATGAGTGGTGTCGTTTTCCAAAAGAGTAATTCTAATTGCGGTCGTTTACTATCGTAGTCGTCCTATATGACATACATGTAACGGTTAGTGATTTGAAGCATGACGACTACGGTAATGAACAACTGTAAATAACATTATTCTTTTCAAAATGTACATTATGTACGGCTAATTAATGTAAATTCCTCAACCGAATAACACTTAAAAAGGAGAAAATACAATGTAAGAGGGAAATAGGACAAGAAATTGCAAATTAAATTCCTCAAGACTTGGTATTTACCAAATACAGCAATATTTAACAATAATGAATCCCAAATTGCTCCATTGGGAGGTCTGATCTGTAGATGCCCAATTCCCTAATACCTGCCTTTATTTTTCAGTACATTTTTTTTTTCTAACTTTTCACTCTTTTTTCACCAATCTTGACAGTGGCAAGAAATAGGAGCCTGTAAAAAACTACCATCCCAAATAAAATGGCAAGATCAATCCATTTAGAGTACCCCATTTCAACCTGCCAAATATCCCTCAAAATGGTTTCCCCATCAATAGTATAAGCCCCATCTAACTGATCATTAGGAAACTTTAGGCCTTCAAATTCATTCTTATACAATCCTTGGTACGCGTACTTATGGAACGCGATGTAATAAAGCGGATATTTCCAGAACAGTTTGGGGAGATCGTTCGGCAATTGAAAGAATCCACCACTTAACATCATTAACCCTTGAACACCAGCACCAACAATCAGCCCCAGAAGGAAGTTTGGCATGATACTTGCCACGATCATCATTAGGCTCTCGACCAACATCATACATGTAAAAAGGACTAGTATGAAGTACAAAAATTGTATGTATCCTGGATGAAGGCCGACAAGATAGTAAGTAATTGCACCAGGAATTGTAGAGATGAGTAGTAAAAAGGGCGTTGAAGAGATTGTATTTCCAACTACAAATGCCGCAGCATCGTAATGCCCGTTTAATCTCTCACATCGAAAAACCTGTGAGCAAGAAATATGATGGAAAAATTGAAGTGGTGATATATTGGTTGATTCAATAAGTACTAAACTCACCTTCAAGTCTTCAACAAACGAAGGGAAGCCACCGATTGCCATGATAGTCAACAGTGAAGCTACAAACATGAGCAATGAACCTCTGGCCTGAATCATTGAAAATACAGAAAATACTTCTGCGATTATATTATAATCGGTAAAAAGAACTCTCGATAAGAATTTCATTAATTCAACTCACATGAATGGAGTTGTAGCTACTCCCTACTTCATAAAACACGGTTCCAAGACCTAAACACAATGCAATGTACATGCACAGCCGTAACCAGTAGTAGCCTTGGTCACGGTACATATTTATAAATGATCGTTCTGTGAGAACGAGGCATTGTGTTAATAAGTTAGTTTGGTTCCCCTTCTCTGATTGCCCTCCTTCCTAGAGTACAAAAAAACATGTTAAGGAATATCTACAAGTAATCATTTTGATTTCTGTGTTACAAGAAATACTTCAGTTTCTTACAAGTCTATGTAACTCAGCAATCCGTCTTTCTGTCTCCTCACAAATGCCGGATGACCTATAAGATCTTACAAGCAGATTAATTACTTCCTCAGTAGTCATTTTCCTTCCAGAGCCCAGTTCAATGTCCTAATAAAAGCATAAATACTTCAATCGAAAGTTCAATGGATAAGACAAGGAAATCTTCTCTGAGTAAGCATGAAGCACATTCACACACCTCATCAAAATCAGTATTGATCATTCTAAGATAGTGATCCGCTGGATTCTGGAGAGCTGGACATGTAAAACCATTCATGGCAAAAAACTAATTTGAATCAAAACAGAGTCAGTAGTCACGAACCATCCCATGTTTTCTATACTAATCCAATAAGAGAATATAAGCATTTTATACTCACCCCATTTGCTGCATAGGAGGGACCAAAATATATTGTTCTACCCTCGGAGAGGAGGCAAAGATTGTGAAGAAGCTCAAACACTTCACTAATAGGTTGATGGATGGATGCTATAATGGTCATTCCATGTTCCCGGGAAAGTTTGACTATTCTGTTCATGACAAAGTAAGAAGCTGCACTATCAAGTCCACTTGTTGGTTCATCAAGAAAAAGAAGCTTCGGTCGCCTTAGAAGTTCTATGCAAATGCTTACTCTTCTCTTCTGCCCGCTACTAAGACCTTTGCATCCCAACCCTCCAATTGTAGTATCTATAGAATCAAGCAACCCCATCTCCCTTATGGACCTCTCTGCAATCTCCCTTTTCTCCGTCTGTGACATAGTAATTGGCAATTGAAGCTGAGCAGAATAGTATATGGCTTCTCTAACTGTTAACGTCCATGTTAGGGTTTCCTCATGTGTTACATAGGCCTAAATAGAAAACAAGAAAATGCGCACATTTCAAGACATCTATGTTTCATTTTATTGGGACACTCAACATGAATAATCACGAAGAATAGATTTATGTTAGTAGAACGATTGAAGAACAAATGCTTGGACGTTTCAATAAAATAGATTAACATGTAATCAAATGAGTGGCGGAATATCTCATACTGAAGTTCCATATGCCAGCTTCTGTTTCCGACCATTTATCAGGATTTCTCCTTTCTGTCTTGTTCTTGAATTTAATCTCCCTGAAATCGGTGCCACAGTATTCAGCACGAGACAATTCATTCCCAAAAATGAAAGAAATATACAGTAGGAATCAGAGTCTTAATCCCGCACACAATAATCTTACCTTTTTCAAACAAGATTACAAAGAGATGGAACACATCGCATAAAATAATAATAATAAGATGGACTGCACTCAAACCACATTTTTTATCTACACATTTCGAGGGACGCACGAGTACTACCCACCTATCCATCATTTATTTTTATCTATTTATAATTTAAATCGTTTATAAACACTATGCATTAAAAATGAAGAGACAAAAAACATTTACCAGCCAAAGCATCAAGAAGAGTGGACTTGCCACAACCAGAAGGACCCATAATTGCCAAAACCTCACCAGGGCAAGCATAGCCAGTTAGCCCTTCAAGTATTGATTTTGTGCCATCTTTTTGGGTCGAAAGTGTGACCCAAAGGTCCTTCCATGTCAAGTGAACTCCATTGCACGGAACCAAATCAAGTATTTCTGAATCAAATAATGACCCACAAGTTTCAAACATCGTGTTTTTCTCTTCACAATGTGACACGGATGAAGCCATGCATACAGAGACTGTCGAAATCTGATGCAAGAGGTGCTTGGATTTAAGGGTTCAAGGACTCTGATTTTAGATCCACTGAATCTGCATAGCATATGAAGACTGAAAATTCGAAGAACTGGCCCTTTTCTCCATGTCACTCTCGTGACTCTTGAATGAAGCCAATTTAATGCTATTGAATAAGCATTATATTTTCTTGTTTCGTTTTTACAAAATCAAGGTTAAGTAACGCTTCAGTCTAAATGCCAAGTGGTCATTGTTGACAAATTTGATGCCTGGGGATGAAAATTACAAATACAAAGTAATGAATCAAAAGATTCTGTCGTATGGCATTACTTTTATATTTTTTCTTTTCAAACACACATTTTTCAATAAAATAATATTACACGTAAATTTAAAATTTCTCCATATCTTTTAATCACGTATTTTTCATCAATTTACTATTTCAAAATACATTCTGCACAAAAAAATGAGGCTCAAACAGGTTAATAGTGATTCAAGTTTAGTCAAAATTAAAGTATAATGACTTAATCGCCACAAACTAAAGCATAATGACCCAAATTAAAACTCGGGTGGAAGTACATTGACCGCCGGTGAAATTAACCCTGATATAGTGATATGTATATATTCGTTCCCGCCCAAACGCGCCTCCACTCCTCATTCTTCTTCCAACGCCTTCCCTCTCCCTGGCGCTCACCGATTGTGATGGAGGATAAAAGTGGGCCCAGAAAAACACTGGCCGGGTTCTTGATAAAGTATCACTCGAAGCAGCTGGAGTCCATAATCCTCTCTCCTGACCCTCGAATTCACTATCCTATACATATTGAGTAAGTAATTTTGATACTCGAATTGATGGACCCATAGTAAAAATTTTCATTTTTCAACAGTTTTGCAGAGTTAATGGATGAGAACCCGCATCTCGCAAACCTCATTTTCTCACAGTCCATTGAATATTTATCACTTTTTGACGAATCCGCGATTTGGGCTCAGGTTTTATTTCAATCTTACTTCATATGTCCAGTAATTGTTTTGGTCCACACAATGTTGGTCGGAATAGAAGTATCTGTATATATGCCATTTTTTTTTAGATTGTGTATATGTGATGTATTGTTGGAATGCGTAGAAAGTGATGTTCGAGGATTTCAAGAAATTTGAAAATGCAACTGTAAAGGAACATGTACACGTTCGTGTTAATGTCTGTGGTTCTCCTCTCGAATGCCTTGGTTTGTTTCCTTTGATTCTATGCTTAAATATGTTAGATTTTCTTGGCTATTCTTTTGGGGATTCTCTTTATGTTTAAATTGATAGATGTGACAAAAAAAAATTTGATGGATGTATTAATCTTCTGTAAATGTTTTAGAAACTTTTCCGAGTATTGGACGCGTGAGAGTGAAGCACCGTGGGATTCTTCTCACCCTCAAGGGGACAGTAATCAGGTCAGGAGCAGTCAAGATGATTGAAGGAGAGAAGATTTATGAGTGTCGATTATGTAAACAAAGGTCTGAGTTGTCTGCTCATATGTTCTAACATTTTACTTTCACTAAATTTGCAACTTATTTTCTTCTAAATTTTTTAGCTACTATCAAACTATATATCATAATAGGCTTGTCTTTTATCCTGGGCATAAATTTGAAAAATCAGGGATACATGAAAAATGAAGAGACGTAAATACAATATGCTGCTATAAGTTGAAAAAAAATCAAGACTGTATCACGCAAAGAATCTGCAAACGCGATAGCTTTATGCAAGGATTCTTATAGCGTCCAAAGCTGATCACTTCTTCCAATTATAAATTCATCATGATCCACTTATTCATGGTAGTGCATCTGCTCCGCAACTCAGTTATTAAACTATACATGTTTTTTCACCTCTATATGATTTTTAATTGAACAATTACACTGTATTCTTTCCTAGCTCATTGAATAAATAATGAGACCAGCCTTGTTCAGTAAAGGTGGCACAGGAAGGGGATATGTGTTCAGAATATGAGACACTAAAATTGGCCATAGTAAAATCAAATACCTCTATAATGGTTTCTTCAAAAAATTTAGTGGTGCCCTGGTCCATGGCAGCCACTCCTTTAATGCCGGATGGCATTATTCTTTAAACTGTTCATCTGCTAAAATGAAAAATTTGCATGCAGGTTCAAAGTTCACCCAGAAGTCGAAACTAGAAATTCCATACCCAAGCCAACATTTTGCCCCTCTCAGGTCTGTTTTACTGTCCACATGTTCAGAACTGGACCAATTCAAGCTAACAAGCCTACAAGCTAACCCTTCATGAAGCTTGACCTTGCTTGTTTGAGTATTTAAGCTGGATCAGGCTCGGAAAAGGTTGAACTTATTTTTAGCCTTGCTTGACCCTAGCTTGTAAAGACTGCGAACCAGTTCAGCTTTACTGCTTGATCCCAGGCACTTAAATTATGATTTAATTTTGCACGTATTTTAGATTTGAAATTCTTCTTAAGTTCTTGTGATCTTGATCTTGTTTCATGTAGAATTGTGAAAGCACACGTTTCCATATTGTAGAAGACACCAAAATATGTCATGATTATCAGGAAATTAAAATCCAAGAAAGTACTCAGGTTTTGGGTGTTGGAGCTATCCCTCGTTCAATTCCTGTTATTCTGAAGGACGATCTCGTGGACATAGTTAAAGCTGGAGGTACACATTACGAGGAGCTTATCTTTTTTACTTGCCTTCTTGGGATATTCCTTCTTGGGATATTTCAATATTTGCATATTGCTAAGGAAGTTATCCCCTCGCTACAAGTATGTTTTTGAGACCTAGTGCAGAGTCCTCAGTTTGTAGCTTAATTACTTTCAAATTCAACAGCGAGCAATGAAATTATAAGGTGGTTGATCTTCTCCAGATTATCCAAAAGGGAAAAATGTAATTTGTGCTTGCTGTGTTTGGCGAATGTTAGTAGGAATAGATGCATAACTACTTGATAAATATTAATTTGGATGTTATAAAGCTGTAGAGAAACTCAGTCCCTTTTTGTAGTTATTACTAGCATGCTATGATGCACCGACACGTGATTTCTATAAAAATATTGATATGATACATTGACATGTTAATTAAATTTTTTAAAATTCTTCATTTTTATAGTATAAATTTAGTTTTATATGTGTTATTATATTTTCTTGTTGAAAACTTTTAAATAAGGGTACCTATTTATTATTTAATAATAATTTTGATTTAAAATATATATAATATTTCTGATAAAGAAAGAAAAATGATAATAGAGTGTCCATCTATCCTAGTAGAAGTGTCCGTGCAACAGAGTTGCCATGCAAAGCCAAGTGAATTGCTTCTCTTTTTTCTGTCACACAGAGCAATGGTTTAGCACCCATTTGGCCCCAATTATTCTCTCATTATAATGAGAATTTGATTTTGATATAGTAATTTTTTTGGAGAATGTGTGGTTAAAAATGAGGAAAATTTTTGGTTTTACGTGTAATATTAATTTATTGGAGAATGTGTGATTGATAAGAAAAGAGAGAAAAATGAATTGTAATTTAATGGGGGCCAACCAAATGCTTAGTTTCTTGTATTTTGTGCTTTTTTAGGTGCCTTCAGTTTCATTCCACATTGCCAGAGAAAACATTACATTAATTCTACATATTTCCTCATTGCGCTTTAATACCTTCCAATGCTACTTATATTTTACACTCTATACATTTTCTATTGATGCATAATTATTTTTCTGCCTTATCTTTCAGATGATGTGATAGTTACTGGGGTTCTGACAGCAAAATGGTCCTCTGATATGAAGGGCGTGCGCTGTGACCTTGATCCTGTATTAATTGCTAACCATATAAGGTAAACGGCATAGTTTCTTTTATTTTCACCTATGCTTTACTTATTTTTCACGTGATATTATACATATGCAATTGATGAGTAAAGGTAAATTGAGGACTAAATTCTTGTAGCTTGCAGAAACCTTACAACACATTATGATGCCTTTACAACTGGTTGCAAAAATATATAGTTATGAAGGTGATAATTACGTAGTTTGACAAATGGAACTGCCTCTCATTGTCTAAGTATTTCTACCTTGATTACTTTTGTCTTTAGGAGGATGAATGAGCTAAAGTCAGGTATCGATATCCCTGACGATGTTATTTTAAAATTCAAGCAGTTTTGGTCGGAATTTAAAGATGCCCCACTGAAAGGTAACAGATATTAATAATATATGCTGTATACTTGATTTCTGAGTCCTATATGCCTATTTCATCTCAAAATGTTTTAGGCAGGAATGCCATTCTACGAGGTATCTGTCCACAGGTGTTTGGACTCTTCACTGTAAAGCTTGCAGGTATTTCCCACCGAATTCTGTTATTTAATGGTTGAAAAAGTTTTGCAATCTTAGGATTATGGTGATTCAATATGAAGTTCTATTTCACGTAGTTGCCTTAACACTTATTGGTGGGGTCCAACATGTTGACGCTTCTGGAACAAAAGTACGTGGGGAGTCTCATTTGCTTCTGGTTGGAGATCCTGGTAAACATTTAATTTCTGTACCATTGCCTGCTTCGTGATGACATAGCTGCTGATCTGATTTAACTGCAGACTGCCGTGCAAGGTTTTTTTTATCCCAAAGTCTGAATTGTTCTTTCAGGACTCATGGACTCTTGTAGCAATATTAATTCTTTTCAGAATTTTAGACGCATAATTCCTAAAGCTAGGTTTTCATCAATAACTTCTGAAAAAGTATTGTAAATTTGGTTCTACAAGGAACTGGAAAGTCTCAGTTCTTGAAGTTTGCTGCTAAATTGAGCAACAGATCCGTTATTACAACTGGATTAGGAAGTACTAGTGCTGGATTGACTGTTACCGCTGTCAGGGATGGAGGTATTATTAACTTTACCAGCTATCTGTTCTCTTTGAGTCTCATTCAGATCCATACAGTGCCTCACAGATTTCTTTGAGCAGATAATTTTGGCCTTACAAAAATTTGTATGTATATATATATATTTTTTGTTATAACACATTAGAAAAAAATTCAGGGGAATGGATGTTAGAAGCTGGGGCTCTTGTATTGGCAGATGGCGGCCTTTGTTGCATAGACGAGTTCGACAGGTACCGCCTCTGAGTGACATCATCACGTTAGTGTCCCGGAAGAAAGAAACCAGCAAAAGATAATGTTTTGCACTTGCAGATAAATATTTTGAAGATATAACTTTACAATGTCAGATGGCATCTTAAATCACAGGTTGCTTAACTATAACATGGAAGTCCTTGATCAGATCTGCCATAATAAATTATGGTAGTTATATGAACACTTCCCCAAATTCTCATTCAACGAACAAAAAGGGAAAGGCGTCCAATAATCTATTATTGTTTTACATTTTGTTTTTCGTTAATGTTATTGCTAACAATTATTCACATCCCGTTCGCACTTCACCTCTTTGACAATGAAAAATACTGTCTTTGTTGTTTCATAAGGGATGCTTGAATGATAAGCAGTTCGTGTAGTGCTACATTCTATCTAATGTAATTTTCTTTTTGTTTTAGCATTTTACAGTTACAACACTTTAACTTTTTTGTTTGATAGCATGAGGGAACATGATAGGGCAACCATTCATGAGGCTATGGAGCAGCAAACAATAAGTGTAGCCAAGGTATTTTGACAACCTCTGTAACAGCTGTAACATAATGCTTTCTAGGACAATATCTCGTTTCTTGTATTCTTTCTGTAGCAGAAGGTTCATCTTATTTTTTAGTTTACATTATGTATATGAATATGAATATGTGATATCTGACATGCAACAATATGTGATATCTGACATGCAACTTATTTATGACATAGAATATATATAATTTTCATATATCGAGTAGCAGAGAATAAGAGATCATGGGTTTGAGTCATGAAAATTGCCCCCAACTTGCAGTGAGAGGCTATGCTATCCAATCATCTAGAGACCTCATAATCATAAGAGCCTTGTACAGTGTCTACTCTCTACTCCTAATTTTCTTCTCAAATCTTTTCAAAGCATATATGATAGCCTAATATTCTGTGATTATTGAGCTGTACAATGGCAAAAGTACTTTCCTGGCTCTGGATGCTTCTCTATTTTAAGTTGTTAGAAAAAATTAAACTAATTTTTTCGTGGTTTATACATTTTATTTATATTTCTGTCTGCCAATATTTTGAAATAACTATTCAAATAAATTAAAACTTCAGGCTGGTCTTGTAACAACGCTCAGCACAAGGACAATTGTTTTTGGCGCAACAAATCCAAAGGGACACTATGATCCTGATCAATGTATCCTTTCTGTTAATGGAACTTGATATTTTTTTAGGTAGTCTGAAAGACATAGTTTTTGTTTGAAGCACAGGCCTTTTAATTTCTAAACGAGTTGTTTATAATCTTTTATTTCTTAATTAAAGCTAGCTCTATCTGTCAACACCACACTTTCTGGACCTTTGTTAAGCAGATTTGATATAGTATTAGTCCTGTTAGACACAAAGAATCCGGAGTGGGATGTAGTTGTTTCGTCGCACATTCTTTCCGAGGTAATAATTCCAAGATCAAACTTAATGGCTTACCCTTGTGTCATGAAGCATTTAATGGACTGATCTGAAGTTTTTCTTTGTTGCATTGGTTAGCAAGCAGAACCAGGTAAAGGCAACTCTGATGAAAATCTAACAAATAGTTGGCCTCTTCCCCTGCTTAGAAGGTAAGATTCTTGGAAACACCTCAACATTCAGGCTAACACATTCCTCTTTGGCTCTTCATATTAACTATCTGTTAATCAGCTCTTGAATGGTTATGATATAGCTAGTTCAGCTTGAACAGAATGTTATAGATTACCATATGTATTTAACATCCTGGATTTATTCTGTTCATGTAAATTTGTACCATATCATTTACAGTACTCCTTCAATCCCAAGAAAAGTGACTCCTCCAATGGTCGAAATCAAATTGCAACTTCTCAAACCATTAATTTTATGTTTTTTTTTTAACAAGTAGCATTTCTGAGAAAAAGGCATATAAATTATAGTACTCATAGTGAAGTTTCTCATCAATTCAATTTCTTTTATGCAAATTAAAGCAATAGGTATGATGATTTCAAAGCTTTGTCAATGGACTTTGGATAGTCAAAGACTTCTTTTAGTAATTGAGGGAGCATTGGATCACTATAGAGCCTGTTTTAATCATTTTGTATTTTTGTGGGGAATGCATTAGTAAAAATAATACAATTTTCTGATTGAGCACCTCCTGTAGTTTATCTATTCTATATGGTTAATTTCAGTGGGGAAGGCATCAATAAAGTATGAACTGAAAAAGCTTATAAAATATGGCTAGTATCTTCAATTTTGTCTCACCAAAATATTTAAAATGAAATTTTTGAAAAGTAGATCATATAGGATGCTTACTTGCAGGTACATACACTTTGTGAAGGGATATTTTAGACCAGTCCTTACAAAGGAAGCTGAAAAGGTTATTTCTAGCTATTATCAACTCCAAAGAAGATCCGCTACTCATAATGCAGGTTTACCCAAACTCAACTAGCTTATTTTATAGCATTCTGATTTTCTCCTCCTCTTTTCATTATGTATTTTAACACATAGTATCACAGCAAGAACAACTGTGCGCATGCTGGAAAGTTTGATACGACTTGCTCAAGGTACAATTCTCCACATAGCATTGACTTTCCTATGTTTTGCCTCCATTTTTCTAACTTGCCAATGTGACAGCGCATGCAAGGTTGATGTGTAGAAATGAGGTTACACGGCTAGATGCAGTCACTGCCATATTATGCATTGAATCATCCATGACCACTTCAGCTATTGTTGATAGCGTTGGGAATGCGTTGCACTCCAATTTTACAGAAAACCCTGATGAAGAATGTATCCTTGCACCATATTTTCATAATTCAAATACATATACAGAATCCCTGTAGAATGTGATGCTGCAATATACAAATGCCAAAAAAAATTTATTGTAAAACTGTCTAATATTTTCGTTAGACTTGGAGGCATTATAACATGCTTATTCCAGAACTGTAATCGTAGAACTTGACTCCAGCATATTAAAAACAACTCTTTTAAGATTTCGTTGCATCGAGATGCATAACAGAAAAAAATGTTTTGAGTGGATCTTTTGTAATTCTTAACTGAAACGGTACAGATGCCAAGCAAGAAAGGCTAATTCTAGAGAAGTTGAGTTGCATCGACGAATTTCCTGGCATAAACATGCTTGAAGGGTGAACCTGTAGAGGAAATTTAAGAATATTGGAGCAGTAGACTTTTTGTTGTAATATGAATTGCTGTATAGTTTTCTATTCCTGCTTGCTGTTAAAAAGGTAGTAACTCTCTCTTTTCTTTCATTTGAATTATGATAATTGTGAAATCAAGAATTTGTATTTGATTTTTGGTTACCTACCTACCTACCTACCTACCTACATGGAAGATGCTTGTTTTATTGAAATTTGATGGTATTCTACTAATCTGTGTGCTAGATTTCTAATATATAATGTGGCAGTATTCATAGTTCACACCTTCCTGTCTATTGTAATTTGTAACCTGCATAATCCAGTTATGGTCTACAGTACGTGTGGGTGAACGTTCTTACTGCTAGTGCTACATGAAGGTGAAAAGTGAAACCTAATAAATTTAGAAAAATATAATAATTATTTTCTTTGGATTGAATTTGACTATGGCAGGTCAAGACTAAACATTTAGATTTGGTGAGATTGACGCATATCGAGTAGGGTCAAGTGGCAATCTCCATTCTCTCGAAGACTTAAACGCTCCGTGTCACTTCCCAATCCGACGGTGGGGTCAGGAAAAAGGTGGTAGGAAGCAAAAACGAAGGAGAAGTGAGAATGAAATGGTCCAAAATAGACAGCAATAAGTTTACGTAGGAGGAAACTCAACCGTATATTTTGGTTGGCTCCTGCTCCATTTCTACACGCCTTTGTGTGGTGTTTCTATGTAGGTGACAAACAAATATGATTGGACTATTATTATTTGACTTCTTCTGCATGTCATTATAGACCTAAGAACAAGAACGTCAGAATGGTTGAATTTTCATTATTTGTAATTTCCTCTTTCAGATTCCGTATGAAATAAGGACAAGAAACTACATGTGTTATTAATTTTTAGTAAAATTATACACGAGTACAAAGATTGTAATTGTCTAACAAATAATCCAAAAGATGAACTCTTCCTTTATTATCATCTCATCAGATGTGATCTCCTTCTTTCAATGGACAGAATAAAAATTTTCATTGTTGATATGTCAAGAGAACCTTAAACATGGTTTTGCAATGTGAGGTTTTATTCAGCGGACAGATCAATTCCAATCATCCCATTGTCTCAATGTCAATAAAGTAAAAAGAAATTGATCTCCTCTCCTCGCACGCAAGATAAAAACTTTTAAATGTGGCAAGAGAATTATATAGATATGATTTTCTTACCACATCAATAGTGTAAAGTTTTTATCTCGTTCACGGGACATGGGATCAGATATGTAAAATAACAATAAACACTTTTCACAACGAGAAAATATGTATAAAATTCTACGAAAGAAAAAAATAGTTTTTTCAGACTTCTTTTTAACAAAGAAAGGTGAAATGAGCCGTGATTGGTTGGTGACGCATTGTTATATCACCTGCGCTCTGAATATTCTTCATTTTCTCTCTCTTCCTCTCCATCACCAATTTCCTAGTCGTTTCTTCATTCTTCTTTGAAAAAAAAAATTAAGTTCTCCCTCCCTCCTCTTTAAGACGGGGAGTCACAAACCCAAAAGTTTTTGACCAAAAATCTAGATTTCTCTTCAACTATTTTCCCATCAGGGCCCTTGACTCTTAAACCAAAAATGGCTTCTTTAAAGTTTTCTTGCCCTGCAACCACCATTTCTGGATCTCAGTAAGCCATCTCCATATTCTTCTTGTAATCCTTCTTGTTATTTTATTTGTTCTTTATCGGTTAGATTCGTAAAGATGAGATTTCAAATTGATTTTTCTCTGGTGGTTTTAGTTTTTTTTTCTGCTTTTAATTTGTTTCGCGCGTTTCTAAAGTTGTCGTTTCAATCACGGAAAAAAAAATTGAATAAATTGTATTCAGATCCAAAAGCTTGAAAATTGGTAAGGAGAAAGATACTTGAAAATGTGAGCTGTGTTGATTTGGGGCTCTTGAATTGGTCATAGTCTTTTGGGTGGTATTTTATCAATTCGGTCGATATGAAATATGGACATGTTGCAGAACTGAAAATGAGTTACTAAATGGGTTCATAATGAACTGTAGAAATGTTTGTTGGAAGGAAAAAAAATACCGTACGTGTTTTAGATTTGAGCAGAATTTTGTGATTTTCTATGCTTTGGCCATCTTGCCTTTACTGATGATACGAATTGGTAGCTAACCTTGTTCTTGTGCAGGGGATTTAAAAATTCCAGACCATTTGATGCCCTGCATTGTGTTAATCTGTATTCTGTGAATGGCTGCCCTCTACAATCCTTTAATCATCCTAGTGCTAAAGTGGGATTCACCACCAAGGCCAATGGAAGAGTTAAATCTTTTGTGTTATTTGGTGAAGGTGGCCTTCTCCCCAATGCAAGAGGCAAAAATTTTTCTTTTAATGCTCTTATCAGTGACGTGTCTGGCGGAGTTGAAGTACAGCCTGATTCTGTAGATTTTGGAGTACTTGCAGCAGATATGGCTTTGACAACCAGTGGTTTTGCTGTTAAAGATGATGAATTTGACCTGGACCAGCCATCAGAAGGTTTCTCATCTATTACAGAGGCCATTGAAGACATTCGTCAAGGAAAGGTTGTTTATCTCATGGATATTATCAGTTTCCTGAATGCTAAATTATTTAGCCGCTGTGTTATTAATTTTCTTTTATGTTTTGGACCACATTGCAGATGGTTGTAGTAGTAGATGATGAAGATAGAGAAAATGAAGGAGATATAATAATGGCTGCATCAAAAGTTACTCCAGAGGCCATGGCTTTCTTTGTGAAGCATGGAACTGGAATTGTTTGTGTGAGCATGAAAGAGG
>CAIGRN010143670.1:0-17793 GCA_903798345.1 Fraxinus anomala
AAAATGCAGCAAAAGGTGGAGATTGTAAAGTGTTTGCTAATTTTGGCGCAGCCTAGTTATGGATCCAATTCTCTGGCCCAAGTCTTTCTTTGGCCCATATCCGGATCTAACAAATGGAAGAATCTGGAATGGTGAAAATTATATTACTTCAAGGGCTTTTCTGCAATTAAGTGGGAGAATTTTAAATTACTTTTAGAAGACTTCTCATTTTTATTCTCTTGTGCGCAACAACTTTTTTTTTTTTTTCCTCTGTAAATTGATTTCTAATTTTCGTGTGAATTTTGGTGAGATAGGAGAGTAGAGCGATGAACTCTTGTGTGAGTTCATGAGTGTTGTGGAAGGATTGTGTGATTTTTTTGCTATTTTATGGCCGTGTACCTTAACTTGATTTCTTGCTTATTTTGAGCATTTTCTAGTGGATTTGAGCTTATTCCTAACGGATGCTCAACGGGGATTAGGCGTTAGAAGTGATCGCCAAACCTCGGGGCCTTTGGACCGAAAATTCTTATGTTGATTCTTGTTATTTTTGTTGTTCTTTTCTGTTTTTACTTACAAATCGAAACCACAAATTCGTTTACGACCAACAATGTCTCGTATGACATCACAGATGGAACAGCTCGTTAGCGTGATAACTTAATGCAAGAAAATGACTACCAGATAATTGAATGGAATCCCCCTCACACTCGGTTCTTTTCTTAGTAAAATACCTTTGTAATTGTTGTGCGTGTTTCTTGCTCCAGAGAACTGTCAATAACTCGTGCAAGTTATTCATCGAATGACAAACATAATTCAGAATCAGGGATTACAGAAAACGTAGAAAAATATGAAAAGAATAAAAATCATTTCATTTATAACAACATTCTTGAATACATGGACATGACCCGATAACAATAATCTGGACACAGAAAGAATACACGACTCAATGACGGAAAGAAAAAAAAGAATTCCAGCTTAACATAAAGAATTAAAGAATGAAGACTAAATGTAAAAATCAGAAAATAGCCCGATAACAGCAGCTACAAACACGTATACCAACCTGAGTTCATGAAAATGGTTCTTCTCCTACCTGACAACAAATTTTATCTGCAGTTGACAAACGTCTCTACCTACAAAGAATTGATACCCCGTTCGGCATACGAAGAGCGGAATGTAAATTCTACGCATATGAGACTTGGCTGATTCAAGTTGGCTGAGAATATGACGATGAACCGCCTGCAATGTCGACCGGTGCCCATGNTGACAAATTTCTCTACCTACAAAGAATTGATACTCCTTTCTGTATATGAAGAGCGGAATGTAAATTCTACGCATATGAGACTTGGCTGATTCAAGTTGGCTGAGAATATGACGATGAACCGCCTGCAATGTCGACCGGTGCCCATGCTGAGACCGTGTAAAGAGGCTGATCCAACCAACCCAGTGTAAGTGCATTTCCATCTTGTCCCTGCTTCTCCACTCTATAGTTGTCACAAGAAAACATTTTCAGCAGCATTTGTCCCTGAAGCAATTCCCTCTCGCTAATTCCCCAGCACCGGAAACCCCCTTGCTCCATCAACTGTCGCCACTTCCAAAATGTTTCGTGCCTTTCAACCCTGTCTCGTCCTTCACAAGCAATTATATTCCTGATTTCACGTGCAAACATTTCTTCTATCTTGATCCTGAGTGGACTATCGGCTGGAAGGCTTATTGAATCTAATGAGTCGAAAATAGCAGAATAGTATTTCAAAGAATTTGAAAACCTTCTTTCCAACATCGTCTCATTGTGCTCTTCTTCTTGCTCAGACATGACTACCACTACAGGGTTCGTGCTTCGAATTAGACCCAAAAAATCTCTCAATGTTCTTCCAGTACTATCGTAGAGCAACTTGTGCATCTGAAATACACAATTGACAGCCACAGTTTCATTCTCCTTAACATGAAGCATCCACAACCTCACATCTTCCAACTTGTCAACTACATGGTGGAATTCAAAAGGTAGATTCAATACCGCAGCAAATCCGGCAAGTCTATTTCCCGTTTCAATCAACTCCTGTTTCGACTCACCAACACCGGTAATTCTAACATGGCTAGGAGGATTAGTCCTAGAAGCCAAACTCTGAAACAGACCAGGCCACTGCAGCCCTTGTTTTATGTCAAAATCTATGATGTGAACAGAGTCCTTTTCTTCAAAAGCCCTCAGTAGAATTTCATTCGAGGTGAAATGTATGAACTTTGGAAATGGGCTTACCTCATTTAAAATCCTTAACGCAGTGCCACTCGTATCATCCACCTGATCAAACTCCCGAGGAATGGTAATGTGAAAGATATGAGGCCATAACCTTGCAACTCGCAGAGCTAACGCCTCAGTGAAGTACGCAGCGAGGCGACGAATGGGGGAACCCCTCGGTGAAGCACGTTCCCCCAGTCTAGCTATAAAATGGTTGATATTGGCAATGTTCTTTAAATGAATTGCTTCAACACAAGCCACAAGGAAGTTGACAAGCTCAATATCGTCACGTTCCCTGTGGTTGTTTTCTCCATTCTGCCCTGCTACAACCTCAACCCTGTCCCTCGGATTAGGTGGCATCGAACCATTACCTGTTTCATGCTCCCCAGGATTCTCATTCAGCCTAAGAACCAAGCGACCACTCTCTGATGAAGTACTCGAAGATCGTGAGCCCTCTTGTGCAGGACCCTGGCTTGTCTCTGCGTTCTTGTCACCAAAGTACGTAATCTTGTTCCCAATAGGTTCCAACCAAGGGCTATTTGATAAAGGTGGTAATGGCGGANTCTCTGATGAAGTACTCGAAGATCGTGAGCCCTCTTGTGCAGGACCCTGGCTTGTCTCTGCGTTCTTGTCACCAAAGTACGTAATCTTGTTCCCAATAGGTTCCAACCAAGGGCTATTTGATAAAGGTGGTAATGGCGGAGCTATCACATTGCTTGGCACAAAGCACACCCTTTCTTCCTCTCCGGAACATGAAAGAGAGGAAGGCACTTGAGGTGGATTAAGCCCTGCAAGTGGAACAGACCGCGGCACATCAAAGCCAGGGTGAAACCATAAATTCCCACCACCCAAATGGCCTAAACTCAAGTTTCCACCTTCTTCTTCACAATCCTCAGATTTTTCACTGCTCCTTTTCCTCTTTACTCTATTCATCCCAATCTCCTCATCGTAAGGCCCTTCCTCTGCATACCTCTTCTTTTTACTCTTCTCCCAAAATTCATCATTGCTTTCTCTCCTACCCTCTGTGATTGCTGAAGGTGGGAGTTTGATATTCTGCCTAAGTGAACAATTAGTAGTCTTTGCTTCAATAGGCTTATCGATGGAGAGGCCTACAGGCCTTATCGATTGAGATGACCTCGGGGCATCTTTTCGACCAAAACTACATGGCAAATCCAATCTTTGGGTACTCATTGAAGGTAGATGGCAAACTTGAAACTGTCCAAATCCTTCACTTCTCAATCTATGCCTCGGCGACAACAATGTAGAAGAACACCCAGCCAACATTATTTAGACTCTCACCAATTTTTTTTTTCCCTTTCTTTTCTATAACCCCAGCTCTCCCCGTCCTTCTAGTTTCTTCTCTATGTCAATGCGTGTATGTGTTTTCTTTACTTACCAAACTATGCAATATACAATTACTTTATATAAATTGATATGGAATTGCAGTAGAATATGCCTCTAAGATAGTGAATGAAATTTCAATAAATAAAGAAACAAGAAACAAAATCGGAATCCGATGTCAAAACAAATTAAAGAATAACACTTGAAAATCTTCTCTATTTGTGTGTATCTGTGTGTCCTATATGATGATGATATGTATATATAGCAGCAATATATGTGCAACAAAGAATAGAATCAGCATAACAAACACCAACAAAAAAATCAAAGAATTTGATGTCAACAAATTATCAAGCACCTATCGAAAAATGACCATCGGATTCCTTAATTTTCACGCATAATTCATACTGAAGCAAAGTAAAATTCGAGCTGAATGGAATTCATTAAACTTCTGCATATCCATCTTTGCTCAAAATTGTATCTGAAAAAAGAACAGTGGAAGTGAGTGATCAGATCAATCCCCTTACCCCACCCTAGCCCCACCTCACCCCACCCTGAGCCCAGTGTTCTTATCCTTCAAAATCCCTTCCAAATCCCAGCAAACAAGCACGAAAAGGAAAATCACATACTATGAGAGTCACTTCTCAAGAACCCCACTATCCAAAAAGCCATACACCATAAATAACTGAGCTTTTTATATAATATAAACTGAATTTGATGATGATTTTGTCCTGAGAATTAGAAAAATGAAATGAAAAGTGGGGTTTTGAGATTCTCAGTTTGCGGCTGTTGGATGAGAAACAAAGGGTGGAGATTGCAAGAAAATACGACCGTTGGAGGCTTGTAGGTGAAAATATGACCGTTAAGGAGTTCGGTGAAGTTGCACGGACATGGTGGCGTGGGAGTGGGGGTGGAGGTGGGTGTCAGATGAATACACGTGTGTGTTTTTGCTACCCGTTGTACTTTTGGCGACATGACCGTTGGATTTACGTCATCATTTTGTCCATAAGTTTCATGGAAAATTACACGGCCGGTTAATATCATTATTACACTAACGGGTTTTTGTCTCAATCTTATGTGCCAAGTCGTCATGTTCCTCTAAATAAAGATTTAAGGTTGTTTTTGAACCATGTTATTTAGAAGAATGTATTTTAAAATAGTAGATTAATGAAAAATGTATAGTCAAAAAGAAAGGAAAAATGATTGATGTGATGAAAAATATTATTTTATTGAAGAATGTGTAGTTGAAAATAATTAGAATAATGAGAATTCTAATATAGCTCAAACAGAGACTAATATGGGGATTCCTCAGTTTAAAAATCTTAATTTCAAAGATATTAGTGTTAATTTAACACATCTGATATTTAACATCAGTCTAAGTGGCATCACTAATAACATTAAATTACATGCTTAATTAAATGAATCACATAATTTCACATTTAATTTATCTTATCACAAAATGTCACGTAGAATTGTGCTCTAACACCAGTGACGCTAAATAACATTATTCTTTGAAAAAAATTGGGATGTAATAATAGAGAGCTAGGTTCTATTTCGCTTACATTAAGTGAATCGATGAAAATTAATCGTGTTACAAGGTTCGAGATTTATACATTTAAAAAAAAAGTCTATCCTTAAATTAGTTCTTTCAAGAAGAATTGAGAGATTGACTACCGCGTCGTTTTTTCTTTGTCTTAATTTCCCTCAAATGTCGATTTTTCTTTTAAGGGTCCTTTCTAATTGAACTTAGAAGGAATGACACTATCTTAAAGAAATTCCAAATGTCTAATTTATGAATTATCATCATCGACTATCATTGAACTAAATTTTCAATTCTTTATTGAAATGAAGATTGTGCATCGTAACGTTCAGGATTTATAAATATAATAATAAGTTGGAACATATCATTTCTTAAATTAGTTATTGATTTGAAAGTTGAGATCACCCACATTGTTGTTTTGATATGGTCTAATTTTGCCTCTAATATTTTATCTGGCTTCTTCTTTATAGGGTTCGGTTCCCTCTTTAACTGAACTTGGAACGACTTTTATCTTAAATCAAAAAATTTAAACGTCTAAACGTTCAATATTTTATTCAACCAGAGTACACTTTTATGTACAAAAGGCATCTCACTGGTCCCTACTAATCTTGGCGTACAGAAGTATGAAGGGCAGATAGAATGCATTCTCATCAAATAAAGTTAAATAATGCTCTTTGAATAGGGTTATTGACAGGGTGGAGTGATAGGTGCTGCAGGTGTTTTTTTTTTCTTTTCAAACTGTCCAATCATATATCGACATAAATTCTCCCTATTTTCTAACATGTTATCGAACCTGTGTAGCATAACCCAATAAAGTTTGTCAAAGTATTAAGTGCTTATAGGTTTGTCAAACGTAAACTTTAATCACACGTTTTTTAAATTCCAACACTTTTACCTACTTTTTTATTTTATATTTCTCGAAACTCACTGATTATAAGCCTTAAATCTTAGTCAAGCAAGCAAAAAGACGTATTTAGACAAATATATGTCTACTAAATGATAATTCTACTATTAATGGGGATTTTTTGGACATTTCAATTTACAAAGGTAATACGGAACCCATATTTGGAGCGATATGTTTGTACGTTAGCAGGTGTTTGTACTTGCCTCCTACAACCGAACAACTTCAGTTTGTGGAGTGGACAAGGTCCACCATTGCTCGAAGGGTGCCAGAATCAGGTGGCTTTATCCTATTTCATGAAAATGACCCTACTCCCTTAAATGATTTTCAGGCTGTAAAGGCTGCAAAAGGAGTACAAGGATTACAACATCAATTAACATATGGGCCTAGGTGTTTTTTAGTGGTTATTTGGACAACCTTAGGATCTAACATGGTCACACTTGCCAAAAATCGACTCTCCAAGATCATTCTAATCCGCCAATAATCAGAACGAAATGAAAATATAGTAACGATAGTTTCATAATTCAATTAAAGATAAAGAGTTAAGGTTTGCATATTAACAACCTGAAAACACGCCACCCACCTAACACCATTTCTGGTACACGTATACACAACCTCCCAATTACAATTAGTCAATTTAAGAGCCTATTCAAAGGGCAAATCAATTGAGTTCAAATATAACAAGTATGACATAGATAGTAAAAACCTTACCATAGCCCAACCATGAAGCAATTCATGGCAATGACTGGTCCGTACAATCAAACGAATTGCCCATGGCATCACGAATTCCAACCTAAATACCATAAATCCACCACCAATACATGATCTTGGTCAAGGTAACCAGGCACATGAGCTTGTGGTTCTAACAACTTTACAAAATAAACATACTATATTGACTCCAGATACAAGGCTTCTTGTTTGCTGGTCAAGCCCAGTTCATTCATAGTAGAGGTATTATCGCCAACAGTAAAAGCACGCCGAGGATATGGCCTTACCTGGACATAGCAGAATGTCAGAACACGTCAAATAGCCAAACCCATTCACATTGTATGGCAAGTTAGTCGAGTTACTTATTTTGTTGAATGTGATTTCCAGTAAATTATCTTTTTACTACCGAATCTAACTTTTATGTTTGGTTCATTGTTTCTAGGTGTTTATAAAAATCTTTGTCAAAAAAAACTTTTGATCCACACATTTTATAGGACCCACAAATACTACTCACTTCTCTTTCGTTCATTACACCTAATTATAAACACTACCTTTGTTTCTAGAAAACAACTTTAATGCCACAGCCAAGCATGCATGCTCTCTGTCATAGGAAAACCAATTCACATCATAATGTTATTCAATCAATCTTTTACTTCTAATAGACCCACTATTTAAATATGCAGTTCTGATGCATGATACTGTATTCCAACTGAATCCATGAGCTTTTCAGTACTCTAATATTAATTTCAGTTTTGCTACAGGTACACTCAGGTTGATATTGTGTGAGATAGCCAACATTTTTACCCTTTATTTTAAAAACACTTAAAATAATCAATGGCACAGATTTTGACAACACGCACAATGTCAACAAAGATGTTGCCCATGAATGTACAAATAGAATAACTTTATTTACACGTGGAGGAAAAACTGAAGAAAACAACAGTACAAGTACCTATAGCTAAATCATCCTGCCCGTAAAAGAGAACATAGAATCATAGGTGAATTCACCGAGTATTCAATATTTCGCATGGCCGCCACAAACATCAAAAAATTCAAACAAAATGTAAAATGTATTTTAGATGTCTACACTAAAGTGAAGGTCGGGGTGAGAGAGAGAGTCACCCTATCAGTAAATCAAATTGCTTTCAGGATGAAAACGTTTTTTGATTTCCTCCAAAAGTCCTCTTTTTTTTTTTTTTTTTGGGCTCTTGGAAAATTATTTTTCTTCTCTGGCTGGAGGGCGGAGGGATTTCACAGATGGTCTGACAACAACTACAATCAGCTAAGGCCATTTTGGTAGCCTTACGTCAGGGAATGGAAAATCCATTCCAGCTCTCTCTTTCCTCAACTGTATTTTGTAAGTCAATTTGGAGCAGAAAAGAACATTCCCATAGAAGGCATTTCTAGGAAAGTATTAGAGTGCTCATTCCTCCACAGTCAATGTCACCACTTTTCATCTTCAGCCCAACCATCCTCTTCAATACTCAATACATCTCCATCTTCCACTCCCTCAAGTAGATCACATTTTATTGTTTGGGCAGAGATTTGCCATAATCAGCCAGCAAGTTTGAATTTTTTGGTAAGTTTTAGTTTAATAAATTGAATATTCATTGGAAAAAAGATGTTCATTGCCTATTGCTTTGTCCTGAAGTGTTTTGGAGAATACAATTTGATGGTTTCAAAATTTAGATTGTCAATGGTATTTGTGGCAAATGGCAGAGGAAATGGATTTGCATCCTTCTATCTTGGTTTCTTTCTTTTTCTATTTTGATGTTTGTAGTGAACGAAGAATTGGAATACTCATTTCCACCTCCATCATCACTATTCCAACCAAGAGTTCAGCTACCAAAAGCTATCTAAAAGTGTATCTTCAGAATTAACAGAAAAGGAGACGAACTGGCACAAAGAAGAAGAGGATGGCAAGAAATATTTACCAATCTGTAAGTACCAGGCTTGACCACTCTGCCAACATCAATGAAGTCAAAAAGATACTGCAAAAACAAATCAAGCAAGGTTGTGAACAAGAAAATAAGTACAAACCAAAGATCCACCGCATCCATACCTGCAGTTTGTCTGACTTAAGAAAGCGCCGACCCATCCGACTGCCATCGGGCATCCTCACAAGAAGGGTAACAGCATTGTCATCATCTGGAGTTGGTTCCAGAGGAAGGGAAGCTTCTTTTTCAGCTAATTGTCTCTCGAGTTCCTGGCCAGTGATCACAATACATAAAGGTCTAAACTTTAAAGCATAAATTGTTACTAAAAAGTAGTTCTTATTAACCTACTAGGCCATTGGAAGAGAAAAGCAACCAAAATTAATAAACCTTACTAAATATAAAATGTGCCTTTCCCAAGACCTCGATCAATAACATCAATGATGCCAAAGAGATTCAAAATGTAATCATGCAAAATTAGATCAAAAATTCGGGCAAACCTCATAGCCTAAGTGAAAACGAGCCTCAAGCATTTTAAAGCTAAGCAGTTGGAGGGTTTACTAGTTCATTCTTTGATTCTTTCTTCTCTTATTACTTCGACACTTTTCTGGAGATTGGGAAGCTCTCAACCATACAGTATTGTAAGACCAGACTGGTTCAACCAAAAAACCACCTGGTTTTCATAAAAAACCGTGACCCAGTTGAACCAATGGTTCTTTGTTGGTTTAACACTTTTACTTGCGTTTGGACTCTCCGTTTCAACTTTTACCCTGCATGTTTACCCTTGGCCCTAAATTTTTATTGCAACAGAACATGGCTCTCTCAACTTGAATTGAAAAATTAACTTCTTGTAATTTTAACCAAACTCCGTCAATCCATACTTATATTATTTAGCGACTAGAGAAAAGTCCAATTATAATTCTTGGGAATTTCATATTGAAAGTTTATGATAGATTGCTTCGTATCATCACTTTCCGATTTTGGGTTTTCTAAAGTCTATTGGCCAAGTGGTAGTTTATGATGGTTTTTCCTAACTCTGGAGGTTAATTTTTTTGGTGGACTTCTTGTTTTCTCCCCCTACATGTTAATGGTACTGAAGAAAGTGGGTTTGGGGGTAGAGGATCTGAATTTTCATTTTGTCAGGAACAAATCTGAAGATTCTTTAAATAGTTAACGTTATATTTGATAGGAGTTGACTCGTAGGTTGAATCACGGGATTATTGGTTGAACCAGTGACCCACCTCTTTGCCCTGGTCATTCAAAATCTATGCTTCCATACCCCCAATGGCACTTTGAAGAATATTTTCAAGTGCAGTTAATGAAAATACAATAACTTCTTCCCTGATATATAAGAGGTTAATGCAAGCCAAACATTGTTCATTGAACACTGGCAATGGATGCAAAATTGCAATAGGTATTAAATTTCGACTCAAGTAGTAATATAGAAAAGAAATGGTTTACCACTCATTTCATGGCTTCTCAGAACTAGAAACTAAAGGGCTATGTTGAGCAAGCACTTTCCATGTAAGAGACCACTTCTAAGTAGAACTTTGAGCATGCATTAGGAGAACGTTGAAAGAAGTTAAGCTAGTATGTACTAATTAAAATAAAATTTTAAAAAATCATCTTGCGAAAAAGTTAACCTGGACCCTGGTATGGTATGTGCGTGCTTATTTTAAAATTTTATCATCACATATTTATATCTCAACGCTATTGATATAGATAATCAATATGCTTTACATTTAACAATAACTTTCACACTTTTTTTCTTAATTTTAATTTAGTTCATTATTAGGCTCAATTCAGAGACACTACTCTAGAATTGACAAGCTATGCAATCAAAGGTTTATGTGTTACTAGTTCAACTTCTCAATGTAGACGGCATTGGAGAAAGTTCACTCAAGTCCATACCACTGCTTGACCACAAAGAGGATTAATCCTTCAATTCCTTTGTTTTGCAAAATGTATAATAAGATTAAAGTCAGTCGAAGAGGATGTCCTTCATTTGTGGATAACTTGTCAGGCGATGATGGATTGTTGAATAAGACTGCGAAAGTCCATCAAACACATTTAAGATTAATGATATTGATCTCAATGTGGATCTTTTTGCGGCAGAGAGTGCTACACAATGCCAATATAATGTTTTAGGCAAATGTACTTATTCTCTAATTGAAATGTGTATTTGTTCATCTTAGTTGTCAAGTTAGACTAACAAAATTTGTGTTTTGCATTTATAAGGGGAAGGGGAAGACACCACTAGAAGTTGAGATTAACAACAAAAAATTGAGATTGAAGAGGAGCATGACAAGGAACGCTGATAATTCTATTGACGATTGCATATAAAGTTAAGATATGGATCACCTTAAGGCTTTTCTAGGTTGGTTGTGGATTACTAATATTCTTATGTGATTACTCTTTTGAGGATTTATTATTTGTTATTTTATTGATTTATTTTATATTTGTTTGCAAGTTAGACTTTTAATTTGTCAATATGTTTCCTCATGAATTCTAGATCTATGATTTACTATGAGTATACGTTTCATATATCTTTTATGTTATATTTCATTGGTTTGTATCAAGGCTTATACCACAAGACTTTTCCCAGCTTCACAGAGGCAAAATGCCTTGATACTTGATTTTTAAACTTTGGTCACAAATAGTGCCAAGTGTAGGTAACAACCATGTCCAGGATAACATTCCCTAATGTGTTCTATTGTCTAGAAATAACTCGAAGAGGCAAAGCATAGCATCAAAATTTAAGAGTATATCTATCAAAGTTATAGTCAAGTATGAAACCATGAGCTTTAAAAAGATACTGTCCAGGCAGGAAATGTAAAGCAAATCATAATTCAATCAAGAGCAAGAAATGTGTTGTTGAAGTGCTTTCAACTATCACCTATAATAAGCTATGGTCAATGGAACAAAATTTCAAAATTAAATTACCCGTTCCTCTTCCAGTCTCCTGTGCATTTCCTCCTCCTTGTGTCTCTCTTCTGCAATAACAGCTTCAGCATCTTCCTTGGCCTTCAATTCCTTCTCTCTGTCAGCTTGTAATGCAGCAAGAAATTCGTCATCCTGCATGTAATCACAGATTTAGAATCAAGGATGACGGAACTGTAGCTACCAATGCATTCTTATTACACGAACCTGTTGTTCTCGAATCAACCGCTGTGCAGTAAGCGAGGGTGAGGGAGGACGAGGTATATGCCTTCGGTGAAGACCCATACTTCTATCGAAATCATTATGTATGAGCTCATGAGGTGAATAACGGAAGTTATACCCACTCCCTTCAGGAATCCCACCAAACATTGCAGCCTCAAGCATTACAGCTTCATCATGCTCCTCGGATGAGATGCCACCCCACTTTAAGGATATATGCTCATCAAAGCATAAATATCAGTGCTCATAAAAAATAAATAAATAAAAACAATTTAGCTTTATTTTCCAGATGATTACATAAATGTGAGATAAAGTGAGCCTACGGCCAAAATAAATGTTTACTTAAATAACTAATAAGCCTAGCCAAACATATTTGAAGCTCTAAAAGTTAGTCAAAGTATCTCTCAAACATGGAAGACTTTTTTCTTAGAAGTTGCTTATTTTTTTGAACTTCAGTACAAAAATTGATAAAATATAAGCACAATCTTTACATTCAAAAAAACTAAATTAACTTATTTTTCAGCTTAGCGAAATATGTTCCTAATTTGTGAATATGGAGAAACTTATGTTACCTCATCAGAGGGAAAGACACTTTCATTCTGCTGCGACTGATGAAGATTATCATGCTGACTTGGTGGTGGGGTAACCTCAACTCCTTCAAAAGAATCTGAGGACATATGCCTTTGCTTAACTAGCGGCTGCTCTTCTACATCTGCTTCATTTTGGATGGAAGAGCTTCCGATCTCCAATCCAGATTGCCTAAAAGTACCTTGTCAGAAGATCCAAATACTTGACACTCAACAATTATGTCAATGCATCCATCATGTGAATTATTGTACCCAACATGCAAACAAAGAAAGAGTAACTCCCAGCCAAAGTCATCGGAAGAACAACTCTATCAAAACATTGACGACAAAGGGGGCACATACCTTCCACTTGAGGATTTTAGTTTCCCCAGCTCCTCCATTTCAGTTGATTTCTCAGCTTCCAGGTCTAATGCTCCAATTTTTCCTTCCTGCAATGCTTTCTCTTGCTCTGCTGTCTGGATTCGCTTCATGTTAATGAAATAACAATGATAATTCAAAAAATGTTGGCATAAAATTGACAACTGTACCTTCAGCGATGATGAAACCGCATGATCAAATTCAGCATCTTCTGGATGCGACTGCCTTGGCTGAGGGATAGGATCCCTAAGATCCTGTATCAGAGTGAAATATACCATTAATGAAATTGATGGAGCTCAAGGATGAAACAACTCGCACAATTGAAACCACAACATACACTGTAATTGGCAAGTTGCTGCTCTGACATAGCAGCATCCTGCTTAGAAGCCTCGATAGCCGCCCGAACCATTTCTTCTTCTATATCCTTATTGTAGTCGGCCTCATCAACACTAGTGGGAGCACTTATAGGACCATTAGGAACATTGGCTTCGTCATCGTCAATTATGACAGTCCCTTGGGTTTCTTGACCATGATCTCGGGCACTTTCAGTGACATCTTCAATAGTAGGAGCACTATCAGAATCACCCAATGGTCCATTCCCATCTTTCACTTCAATAGGAATCCGCCTCACTTCTCTTGGATGTGACACAGAAGGTGAACCACTTGTAAAATCAGTTCCCCTATCAAATATACTTCCGGTAAAGTTGGGACCAAGTAGAGAAAAAGTATTCGCATCTCTAGTGGACAGTGGCAATGAGAAAGGAGGTATATGGGATTCAACTTGGATTGGATCATCAATGTCCATAACATCGTCATGAGGAGCCACAGAGGATGTCTGATTTGTTCTGAAAATGGGAAAACAACTATATACTTAGGAATTTAGTTAGACAAAAGGAAAGAAAAACAAAAGAAACCTATAAAAAGACACTATAAAATATTACATGTTTCTGTCTCCGGCACCGAAATGTGCATTAACAGCTTCGTTGAGGTTGCCATGATGCTCCTGCTTACACAGCATATAAAACTATGAAGTTAAAAGCAAAAGGAAAGAAGCAATAAAAAGAATGTGAAAAAGAGCATTAAAACAATGACAACAGTATAGATCAAAACTTAAATTCCTCCAACAAAACAAATTGAAAGCTATTAACTGAAACACAGTGTGATCAATATTAGAAGTGTGAGACAAGAAGAAAGAATTAAAGTTCCTCATTTTTGGATCAAAGATTATGCTACAATAATAGACATGTTAACATTCTGGGACAATAATAAATCTAATATAAATCTTCTTTCACTGAATTTGTCAACAATACAGTTGATGTTCAATGGTGAGCCTGGAATAAAAAGGGTACAAGACTTGGTTATGATGAAGCCAAAAACACCTAGATGAATGATGACATACTAGCATCTGATTTTTTATTTTATTTTTTTATTATAAAGAAAAAACAAAAGACAAAATAAAAACTACTGTTTGGGCCATATATAAGAGAGAACCTGAAGTATAATATAAATTCACACATTGAACTGAACAAGTACGAGGTAGGTAAGCAAACTACCATTAGGTCAAATAATCCTGAGGCCAATCATAATCAAGTAAAAATATTATTGAATGAAGTTTTGAAATGAAACGACAAGACAATTAAAAGCATTACGAGAAAGAACGCGAAAAAATTAAGCCCAGGCTTCAGCAGCAGACAAATAACAATCAGTCATTAATTCACAACAGCTTTCCATAAGTTTATTAAAACTATGACTTATTTTCGTGTTGTCCATAAATCTAAATTTCTCCGACTCCTTAGAAATTTCTCATAGGTAAAACTTACATGAGATAGATCTTCTTGAAAGTGAAGATGTGTTACTCAGTTTGGTAGGTATGTACTCTTTCTACATCTCATTTTTCTTCTTTAAAAAAATAAGTTCAGTATTTAGAGTTTAGACACATTATCATGGTTCAAGACTTAAGTTACACAGAGGGAGTGTCAAAAGTTGAAGTTGCTTGAGAGTTTCAGCGTCTTAGAGAATTTGGGGAACTTTGTCGACCAAGTTATCTAGTTTTGAATTTTTGCAAATTCTAGCAGAATACATAAACGGGAAAAAGTATTGCTAGCACTCATAGATCTTCCTCTATGGTCCCTTCTCATCTAATCCTTTTACCTATCCTAAAAATCATCGTCTTACCCCTCTTGTTTGATCTCTGCCATAGCTTCTCTATGTGTGTGTTCCACACCAACCATAGGGAAACTATCTTCCTTACTACCACAAACACGTCCACCATTCTCCAACCATCGAGAATGGCAAGTAGCCATCAACATTATTTTATACCACAGTCAACAAATATGCAACTTACAGATTTTAGAGTGTTGAACTGAGAACAATTTAGTTAATGGAAGAAATTTGTGACTTAGTTGCTAACAAGTCACATTTGGCATTGCACTTTGCAACTATACTTTTGCTGGTGCAATTATGCTGATAGAGTATCATTCTAGCAGGAATTGTTTCTAACAAATATAAAAATAACAGATAAAACAGGTCACTCTTCTATTGCAAAGAGCAAGGAATTCCTGAGCCCGACGGCTTATTTATAAAGAGCATCTTGTGCAAATTTAGCATCTTTA
Organism: Fraxinus anomala; assembly: GCA_903798345.1. Classification (NCBI taxonomy): domain Eukaryota; kingdom Viridiplantae; phylum Streptophyta; class Magnoliopsida; order Lamiales; family Oleaceae; genus Fraxinus; species Fraxinus anomala. The sequence continues at coordinate 15,343 of CAIGRN010143670.1, forward strand.
GATTTAAAGAGCGAAATTTTTTGTACACTTTAACAATACTCTTTATTTTGATTTTTTTTTTTTTGTTTTAATTAACATTCATTGTCTTTCCTTTATCTTTTATTTAATATATATTCTCTAAATGTCAATGCAAAATCAATTCAAATATGACTTGAATAATAAATAATACAGCATTGAAATTTTTAACTTACTAAATGATTGATTATAAAGTATAAAGACTGAGTTTAGCCCAAACCCACCCTCTATTTTAAAAAATTAAAATAAAGAGTCTCTTGGAACCTATTTAAGCATTGATCTTGTATTAGAGAGTCACTTGAATATGTCCTTACTATATGGAGAGTACTGGCTCTTGGAAAAAAAATTACAACTGGCAGGGTATGCAAGCTTAAGCTTCTTTACATTTAGTGAATCTTTTCCTACTTGTCCTTGAGTGTTTACACCGTGTTAGTGTATATTTTAAATTCCAATCACAAGGTTTTCTAAATGCATTCAGCATAATACACCAAAAGGAAGCAAATTAGTTGTCGAGATGTCAAACTAATTGTATGTGTCTGTGGGGTGAAGGATGATGGCTTAAATCCTCCATGATACTTACAGCATATTAGAACTTTTTCTTGACAGGAAAAGAAAAGGGGCATGTGACAAATGCAAAAATAGCTAGTATTGTGATTCATCATTACCAAACCCATATAGAAAACACCAAAATTAAAAACATGCGCATACAGAATTTGCTAAAGCTAACAGAAAACTGAATCACATAAACTAGGTATAGTTCTTTCAACTCGATAGAAAATATATTAAAAAGAAAACCGTAATATTCATTAGCTAATTAATCACACCATTACCAGTTACTAATATAACATATTAGGGACCACATATTCAACAATTAACGGTGCTAAAAAATCACTCAATTTAGTATTAATATTAATATTTCAATCCAGAAATCTAATTTAACAGTAAAAATTACCTCAAGTTTCTGAACAGCAGTGGCCTCAGAAACGCCGGTGATGCTCATGAAAGTTTCGATTTCCCCTTGATTAGCTCTCGCCATTTTCTCTGAAAAAAAATAAATTATTTTTCTGTATGTTTTCTGGGTTCAAACTATAAAACAGAAAACTTCAATTTTATTTGTTTGCTTCAAATAATATTCTAATTTGTTGGTTGTGTTCTGTGTAGTGTGAAATTTGAGAAGAAAAATCGGATTAAATTCTACAGAGGTGGATGATTGCATTTGCAGGTTTGATAAATAAGATGAAAGAGACCGCCCCTTGTGTAATATTCCAAACTCGCACGCCAACTCTTCCCCTTCTCTTGTATCGTGCTTCTTGTGGCTTTTGAAATTTTCATATCTTGGGGAATAAGTTGCTCTTTATTTCTTACTTTTTTAAGTGAAAAAAATTACTTATTTCGAATTTATTCGAAAATGGTTGAAACGTCTGGACCGACCCTCACATTGCGCGTGGGTCCTGCGTGAATAAAATAATGTTCGATCCTCGATATGTATGTGTTCAATCATCCAAAATATCAATCGAGATATTGGTGTAGCAGGATTATTATGGCTCATAGAAATTGCTTGGAACCTTCAGCAATTTGATAGTTGGAAGTACGCTTAAAGGTCGGTTTGGATTCTTTCTAATAAAGTAGCTGCACGTAAAATTTTGAGCTTTTGTACTGCAAAAAGATTACTGCTCTATCTCAAGATCAATTTGCTTTCTTTTTCATTTATTCCAAATTATTAGTCCATATTTAGCCCCCGTTTAATCACATATTCTCCATCACATCAACCAAAAAAATTCATTCTCTCCACAAAAATGTCTACCAAACAGAAGCTTAATATGTTTTAGTATTAATAAATATGAACTACTCATAAGTCATATCTAAATAATTATTTAATGTAGATGTATATAAGAAATAACAAAAATGAAATTTATATTTTTAACTATATTTATTATATTTTCTTATATTCATTTCACATGATTTTTGTTTCCTGTAGAAAACTTTTTAAAGGAAGTTACCTTAATTTTTATTTGTAAACATTGTTTAAAAGCACTTTCTATTCCCGAAGTACTTTTAAAGAAAATCATATTGGACCAACTTCCTCTAAAAACTCTTCTAACTACCAAAAGTACTTTTATAAAATTATTCAAACATGTTCAAAAACAGCTTTTAAATCTCAAAAGCTATATCAAACGAGTCCTTAATTTGTGTGAAAATAGAAGCAATTATATATTTATTGAACTGATGGATTATTTTATATTTACTTTTGTACAACTAATTTGACAATTATTTTTTCTCAAAATTATTTTTCATTACACATTCTCTCACTAAAATAAATTTTCACGTGAATTCAGAAATTTTCTCTATTTTTTAACCGCAAATTCTCTAAAAATTATTATTATTATTATTATTATTTTTTTTTGTTTAAATAATCTCTCCAAAAAAAAAAAAAAA
>CAIGRN010143673.1:0-10484 GCA_903798345.1 Fraxinus anomala
CTCTACTTAGTAAAAATGGTTTTAAACTTGTATTTGTATCTGATAAATTTGTACTCACTAAGAATGAGATGTATGTAGGAAAGGGATACATGTGTGATGGAATGTTCATAATGAACGTTCTTACTATTGTACCAAGACAAAGCATTATGAATAAAAATTCAAATTTCATTTATATGCTTGAGTTGTCTTGTTTGTGGCATAGTCGACTATGACATGTGAATTACAAATCTTTGTGCAAACTTATGAATCATTTAATTTCAACGCTCAAAATTGATCATAATCATAAATGTGAAGTTTGTGTTGAAGCAAAGTTAGCTAAAATACCGTTCTTCTCGGTACAAATGAACACTACACCTTTAGAGCTAATACATAGCGATATTTGTGATATGAAATTTGTTCAAACTGAATGTGGTAAAAAATACTTTTTTTATCACTAAAAATGAATTATATTGATAAAAACCATGTACAAATACACCGGGCATTCCCGGGCAATCACAAATCAAATACGCAAAACAAGTATTTTGGGCATATCTGGGCAATCACGAATGAAGCACGTATACAAATACACCGGGCATTCCCGGGAAATCAAAATGAAAATATGTACAAACGATAGATCTAGCGACCTAATGACATAGACTCACATTGAATGGATATAAAGAAAACATAACTTTGTATACGTGTATTTTAATCCGTCTAACAACACAATCAACATGTGATCTAAGATCCTCAAAAATTTTCTGGTTCCGTGCCGTCCATAAATGGTAAACGGTACTAGCAACTGCAATCCACTTCACCTTACTATGCCAAGATGTATCTCAAGCCTCCTTCTTGATCCATTTCAATGCACTTGGTAATGTAGACATAGATCGCCTAATTCCAAGCCAAACTCTAATCTTTTGCCAAACAGAAGCACTAAAATTGCAAGTGAAGAAGAGATGTTGCACCGTCTCATTATTAATGCCACAAAAACAGCAAACTTGATCTATCTCCATATGCATAAGCTTGTCCTTGGTAAGCAATTTAGACTTAGCTCCAAGCCATAAGATGAAAGTATGCTTTAGGGTGATGGAAGCATTCCAAACAGTTGCTGCCCATACTACATTTGGCCCCTTCAACCTGAAGAAATCATAAGCCACTGCAGTACTGAATCTTCCATTGATTACCCAACTGTCCAGTGTGCGTGCAGCTGCCTGTGCTTGATCAGCTATGCTGGCCGAAACCAACCTGGTGCCTATGTCTGTGTGCCCTTCAACCAGCCGAACCAGAGGCTGTGCAATTTGCCCAGCAACTTCAAGCATGCCTGTGACTGTGTGCCCTTCTGCCAACTGAATCTGAGGCTGTGCAATTTGCCCAGCAACTTCCAGCAGCTTTTTAATCAGTGGGGAATCATCTTTCTTTGTCGAATACTCCCAGATTTCAGCCCCAAGTAGGAAAAATTGGTTAACCCATCTAACCCAAAGAGTATCCTTCTTGCTATGAATGTTCCAAAGGGTTTTAGCAAGTAGTGCTATGTTCCAACATTTTATGTCTCTAAACCTAAGCCCACCTTCATCTTTTGGTAAGCAAATATTACTCCAAGCAACTAATGGCTTCTTGGATCCCCGAAGAAAGTTACGACAAAAGCTAACAATCTTTGATGCAACCGCTACCGGAATAGGTAGAATGGAAAGTCAAAAACATTCAACACCTTGAAGAACGGCTCTCACTAGTTCCGCTCTCCCCGCATAAGATAAAGAAATCCTTGACCATGCTCCAATATAGGCCAAAATTTTGTTGATAAAAGAGTCGTAAGACTAACTTACAACTTTTTCGCCGCAAGTGGAATTCCCAAATATCGAAATGGCATTGTACCCTTTGTCATATTAGTTAATTGGTGAATGTCTTCCAACTCTAGTCCAAGTATACCATCCGTATAGAAGTTGGACTTGTTCACATTCATCTTAAGTCTCGACATATCTCCAAAATTAGCCAAGTACTCCATCAAGATACCAACTGAAGTTATATCCCCTCTAGCAAATAACATCAAGTCATCTACAAATTCTAATTGAGTTATCTTCAATTGGCCGTATTTAGGATGATAATTAAACTTAGTCTCATCAGTTGCTTCCTTTAGCATCATTGAGAAATATTCAAGGCAAATAACAAATAAAAAGGGTGATAAAAGGTCCCCTAGACGAAGCCCTCTCATTCCCTTAATGAATCCATAAAGGTCACCATTAAGTGCAATGGAATAAGTAGGCGAGATAATGCACTCTATCATCGATCCAATGAACTTCGTTGGGAATCCAAGACCTTCAAGTACACTACAAAGAAAATCCCAATTTACCGTGTCATATGCCTTCCTAAGATCAATTTTTAGGAGACATCTAGGAACAACTCTTTTGCGATTGTATTGTTTTAGAAGCTCTTGAGCAAGATGTATGTTCTCTGTCGTGCTTATGCCTTCCACAAATGTGGCTTGCGCTTGATCAATTATCGACCCAAGAATAGGACCCAATCAAGATGCAAGAATTTTTGTGATGATCTTGTAAAACACATTGCAACATCCAGTAGGCCTATAATCTCCGACGGTGTTTGAATGGCTAGCCTTAGGCACAAAAGCAATAATTGTGTGATTCGTTTGCTTTAGAAGTGAGGAAGAGTTGAAGAATTCCTTTACCGCTCCAATAAATTCTCTACCAATAATTCTTCGTGCCTTCTTAAAGACGCAAGATGAGAACCCATTCGGACCCGACGACTTATATCTCCAATAGAAAATAATGCATCCTTGATCTCTTGCTCTGAAATGTCCCTAATTAACACTGAAGCATGCTCTTTCGATAGCACAGAGCCCTTTGTCAAGACATCAACATCTATAGGCTTTACCGGACTGTTTTTCCCAAGTAAATCGCTGGAAATTTGCACAAATTCGTCCACCACTTCTTCCAATGAAGAAGTAAAAGAACCATTCCCTTTTCACACAGTAGCAATAAAATTCCTTTTGGCATTCCTCTTCACCATCAAGTGAAAAGAATTTAGTGCACTTATCACTATTTTTTAGGTACTTACATTTGGCTTTTTGGAAGTAGAAACTTCTCTCCGCTTTACATAAATCCATAGATTTTTTCCTTATACTTGCCACTCTACTTTGAAGTTCAACATTAAGTGGATCATCATTCAATTCTAATTGTACCTCTTTCAAAGCCAAAGTAGTCATCTCGATCCTAGCGAAGATGTGGGCAAAATGTTGTTCATTAAACTTCTTAAGTTCCCCCTTTAGGCTATACAACATCTTACATAGAATGAATTGCTTTGTTTCCCTAACATCGAGTTCCCAACCATTTTGAACAATCTCATGAAAGCTTTCAAGATTGCTCCACATATTGAAAAATCTAAAAGGCTTCCTCTTACTCCCATTGAGCCCAACAAGTGATACAACACATGGTGAGTGGTTCAAAAGGCACCCCGAACAACACTAGTAAACCCCAATTGAACCCAAGCATCATTCACCAAAGCTCTATCAAGTTTACTCCACACCGAAATATTTGTCTAAGTATAGAAACACCCAATAGATCTCATAACCGTAAGTCCCAAGTTAAGGAACAAGTTGGAAAAATCCCTCACTTCATACGTCGTAACATCCACACCATTGTTTTTCATTAAAATTGAGCACATTATTAAAATCATCCAAAATCAACCACGGTGAAGAGCAACTAGATCCAAACTCCAAGATGTTGTTCCACAAGGGCCTACGATTGATGATAGTATGGAAACCATAAACAAAGCTAACAAAGGTTGTAAGCGAGCCAACCTTGCAAGTGACGGAACAATGTATGATTTGAGAAGTAATCTCCATCGCTTCCACTTGGACTTTCACGGGATTCCATAAAATCAAAATTCGGCCGGCTTGATGAGAAAGTTGTTGATCTCTAGGAAATCCCTAAATTTATTCTTCATCACACGGTGAAGCTTATGTTCGTCAAGCTTAGTCTCCAAAATGCCCATAACATCAATATTGTGCTTCTTGATGAATTCCCGAACTCCATTTTGTTTTAGAGATAGGTTCAAACCCCTAATATTCTAAGAAGCAATCTTCGTGATGATATAACAAGAGAGTTCCCCATCTTGCCAACCTTCTTGATCGTTTTCTTGCCATGCATTTCAGTCATTCCTTTCAGTTTTCCATTACAATCTAAGGTTGACTTCGGGCATACACAATCTGCATGTACTTCCACTAACTGACATGTTTTCTCGGACAAGTTTTGCTGACTTCCGGAGGTGTCCACTTTAGTCTGATATGCACGTGAACTTTCAGGCAGTTCACTGATACACGCTGACTACATTTGCTGTGTTTTCTGTGTTCTCGCAGCCTGCATGTTGTGCACACTATCTACTTGTGTCTTCCATGTGTCCCTAAGCAGTGTCACCTACTCAACAACCTTAACTTTCAATTTCCCGTTAATAGTGGAAGTAGATGAGATCTTTGTGCACTTGAGGAATCTTTACCTTCAGTTTTCACCACCGTGTAACTCTTCTTCTTTGAAGCTTTTTTCTTATTCACCACTTTAATAAAATTCCCATTCCCTCCATCAGTTTGCACTACAGCCATATTGTCATTTGGCTTCTTACCTTGCTGTCTAGTACCCAGTTCCTCCCCAGCACACTGTGTTAGATGTAGGGGAGTATCATGTTCATTGCCAACATCAGTGCTATCCGATTTTTCAGTATAAGATGGCTGTCTGCAGGCATCACAACATGCATGACTGTTGGTTGCCTTTACGGGGTTACCTTTGTAATAGTTTGCTTATTTTGATCCTTAGTCACTTTAGTTGCATTTTCCACGTTAACCTTCCCAAGCTTCACCATGCCACACGTCTCCCGCACTTTTGAATTCTTATAATTACATCCAAGGGTAGTATGTCCGAATACTTTGCAGTTACTACAAAATTTGGGCTCATGCCCAAAAATAATTTGTTGCTCCCTTAAAATTCCATGAAGGAGCCTTTACTATCTTCACTAGCTCATTTGACGCATCAATCTCCACAAGAGCTTTAGCAAAAGATAATCTATCTCTAGATGAGGTAACTTTTTCGGTTGAAATTGGCTTACCTACTTTGGATACAATTTTTCCCAACACATTAACATTCCATAACTCCAAAGGTTACCCCTGAAGATTAATCCATACCGGCATCAAACTAACCACCTTATCATTGAATTCAAAAAGTTTTGGCATGACTTTATGCGCCAATGGTCTTCCAAAAACAAGATAGGGTCCTCCATGTAACACACTTAATCTTTCCACATCCGTTTCAAATTTAAAAACCAACCATCCGCTAGAGTGGACACAATATTTGTATTTAATTTCCAAGAATCACACAATTTGAGAAGTGCGACTTTGCCGAGAAATCTTTCGACAAAATATCCAACGAGACCAAAGCCACACTCTTCTTCAATATTATCCATATCTACTTCAGTAATGATCACTTCCTCCGACAAGTTGTCAAAAGAGTGCAGTTTGACACTTTCATCACAAATTTGATTGTCTTTAAAAAGATTAACCCAAGGGGCCTTTACACCACTATTGTTGTCCCATTTTGCATCCTTATTCCCGTATTAGGGCTTCCTCACCGAATTTTCCGAATCCGTATCCTCCATTCCAAGAGTACGAGAAACACTTAGAGATTTAAAAAGAACATTGGGTCCAGACCCATCCTTCCCAAGTGGACCATTAACCTCCAGTAGGGTAACCTTGGTATTATTATGGACAACATGGACAGAGAGGATGATATGAGAATCAGGCCCAGCCTGAAGGCCAGAAGAAGATGCACCATGGGCTGTCAGGAAGCCAGGCCCAGTAGAGAGAGTGGATGATTTCTTCCTACCCATGAAGTTGAAGAAGACCGAGAAAATCATGACTTTTGCCATGATTATTTTTCAATAGGTGTGTCTCTTCGTGTATAGAGATAAATTTCAAGAGGTGTGTCCTTTTATATGATTGTGTCTTTTAAAATAAACATTTTCAACTACTATATATAGATCTCAGGTGTTTGAATTTTATTAATTCAATTCATAATCTCATATCATATTTGAATTGACATTTCATGAATCTCTTGCAAAATCATTTCCAAAGCCATTCAAAAGTCATTTTCTTCTTGTAGAGAGAAATTTCGTCGAAGTTTGTTGTAACTTGTGGTTTGAAGTGCTTTCACCATAAGTTGAATCCGTTATATCTTGGGAGACAAGTGTCGTCAACCGTGAGCACTGTTGTGGGGCAATTTTATCTTAAAAAAATAGTGTAATTCACTTGCCTCGAATTATTCTTTTCTTCTTCTTCCCTTCTTGGTTTTATTTTTTATTTTTTCATCTTTTCGTTTGTAGATTACATACTACATTTCAAATCCCATAATTATAGTGTTTAATCACGCTCATCACGCTCCTGCAGATTAAACTTTGTTCTTGTCGATTTTATAATTTAACCATCATTTCACCGCACATATATAAAGCCCGTGCCAACAAAACTATCGGTAATTCTCAGATCACAACAACGAGATACAAGACCTTAAGCAAGCTCTCGCAACAAGAACACATTCACCAAGTAGAGATGTCTCCAAAACCATAGCAATGCTCGGAAGCCAATCATCTACCCCTACAGTAGTATTTTTCCATCAATCTTAAGTTGTTTCTTTTTATGTTCTAGCTCCAGTATCCTACTTTTTTTTAATTATTTATAGTCATTATTGTTAAGGTAGAAGGAAAAGATTGAAGGAATTGTCATGGAACTCCAACATGATTTCTTTGACCGAAGATCTCCAAGCCTAGAATCTCAGACATGGTAGGCTTTCACTAATGTTCCCAAGCAACAGACTACACCAACAAACGATGCTGCCAAATCTGTTTGAACAAGAAACAATCACAAAACTAGACAGGCTGTGACAGGCTGTGGAATTTGATTCTCGTTCCAATGCTTGAAGGTTTGGAGCAGATAAAGTCAGTTCCAGCTGCAAGCTCTCAGGTAAATGTACCTATTGGTGAATTAAATAATTCTAAGGGCATTGTTGAATCAAAGAATAAAAGCAAGTTGGCTTCCCAATCTACTGGATTGGCTAGGTTCTAGTGCAAATTTTCTGGCTAAGCTGTAAGATTTGATATGAGAACAAACCAAATTTTGTCTACCATTTTGAAAAAAGAAATCTATGCAATCAAAAAATGAAAGAAAGGGTTGCTGCCATGATTTGTCATGTGGTGTTTACTTTGTTTACGAAATAGAACACATATATATGATACTTTTCTTTTGTTGAAGGAAAGCATTTTCTGCAATGAATATTAACTTGTCGAAGATTAGAAACAAAAAGAATGTTAAGCATAAATTATGTATGTTCTCTCGTGTGTGCATGCGGGACGGACCCAACCAAAGCCCAATGCAGGCATCTACCTGTACTGGGCTTTGGGCCATCCCTGGATTTTCGCAACAACCCGAAACTTAAAAAAAAAGCCCTTGATAAAAGCCCCTGCAAGCTGCAAATGCAATCCATTACAACCAAAACAGAGAATTGAGAATTGAGAAGCCCCTGCATCCACGCAAGTCGCGGACTTGCACGCCCCTGCATTCACGCACTTCCCCTGTTGATGCTAATGGTGGATTGGTGGTCTAAAGAGTGAAGTCTGAAGCACAGAACCAGGCCTAGCAACGTTCATCGGTTACCAAGTCGGTAGGTGAGTTTTCTATAATTTCTATTGTCTGTTGGTATTCAATATTCATCTGCTATTGTATGTACTATATATTGTAGAGTATAAGCAATGGATAACTGCCCATGCTTATTTATAGGGGAATAAATAGGAATAACCACAATGTGCACTATGAGTCTATGAGTTTGGTTGTTTGGGGAAAATTTTGAAACCAAGTAAATTAGTAATGCTATTTATGATACCATTTGAATTTTCTCGATTCCATATTTTATTTTGTTTATTTACATTCCAATTCCTATTTATTACATTCAGTCATGGAAAGATTTAAAAGAAAAGCTATTGAGGTTGCGAAAAATGTTAATGATGAGACGTCAAAAGGAGACGATTTTAATGTTGCACAACTTTCCACCGATCCTGAATTAAGGACTCCAATCTTGAATTACAATTCTAGCATTAGAGATCAAGTTCGGAAAGCATATATGCAAAAGATCCTTGTCTTCCGTTTAACCAAGAATTTAAGAAAATAAAATTTGGAGAAAAAGAATCTAGACGATTCAATCATTCTTGATTTAATGAGTTTGATGGTTGGTTGGAGTATCGTGTGGCAAAAGAGGCAGCTTTTATCTTGTATTATTATCATTTTAAAACAAGTAGTGGAAAGTAAGGCGGAGGCAACTCATTTGTTGGTGAATGATTCATGTATTGGAAAGATAAAAACAGGTTTGGTACTCATGTTGGAAAGCATAATAGTTCACATAATCAAGCCTGAATTAAGTGTGAAGCTTTGATGAATCAAGAACAACACATTCAAACGATTTTCCTCAAGCAGTCAAAACAAATGAGAAATGAATATCGTGTCCATCTTATTGCATCAATTGAATGTGTTCGAGTTTTGTTAAGGCAAGGGCATTCATTTCGGGGCCATGATGAATCTAAGAATTCTCTGAATCCAGTTAACTTTCTAGTTCAATTACAATTTCTAGCTGATCATAATCATGAGGTTAAGGCTGTGAATTTGAAAATGTACCCCAAAATTGCAAATTAACATCTCATAAGGTACAAAAGGGCATAGTACGTACTCGTGCTACTGAAACGATAAATGTTATTATCAAAGATGTTGGTGATTCATTATTTTCTATTTTAGTTGATGAATCTCGTGATGTGCCGACGAAGGAGCAAATGTCAGTTTGTTACATTATGTGAAAATTGGGCTTGTAAATGAACGTTTCATAGGCCTTGAACACGTGTCCACTACCACAGCTGTCTCACTCAAGGCTGCTATTGATAAGATATTTTCTAGATATAACTTAAGCATTTCTAATTTGCGGGGACAAGGTTATGATGGGGCAAGTAATATGCAAGGTCAGTTCAATGGTCTCAAAGCACTCATTTTAAATGAGAAACCTTGTGCCTTTTACATTCATTGTTTTGCTCATCAACTTTAACTAGCTCTTGTATTGTGGCAAAGAAGAATATGCCGATTATTAATTTCTTTCGTGTGGTTGCAATGTGGTAAATAATGTTGGAGCATCATCTAAATGTTGTGATCTTCTTCGAGAAAAATAATCAAATTTTATTGTTGAGGCATTGGAGAATGGTGATAATTTAAGTGGACGGGGCCTTAATCAAGAAACTACTCTTCAGCATTCAAGTAATACTCTTTGGGGATCACATTATAATTCTTTGGTTAGCTTGATTAGCATGTTTATGGCTGTTATTGACATACTTGAAATAATTGTTGAAAATAGATCAATTACTTGTGATCAAAAACGTGATGCATCTAATTTATTAGAGTCAATACAATCGTTGGTTTTACATTTAATCTACATTAATCAGAAGTATTTTGGAGATTTCAAGTGATTTGTCAAAGGCATTATAAAGAAAAGATCAAGACATTGTCAATGCAATGGACATGGTGAAAGTTTGCAAAAAGAGACTCCAACTTATGAGAGATGATGGGTGGGATTCTTTTTTGCAACGTGTTCCTTCTTTTTGTGAGGATCATTATATTGATGTTCGAAACATTGAAGCTATGTTTATGCATTTTGCACATGGTGCTCGCCCTCATCGTAATCCTCCACAAATGACCAACTTGCATCACTTTCGGGTAGATTTATTTTATTCCGTCATAGATATGCATCTTCAAGAATTGAATGATCGTTTCTCGAAGGTAAATACCAAGTTACTCCTTTGTATAGCTTGTCTGTGTCCACAAAATTCATTCTCTACTTTTGATAAAAGAATGTTGATTCAACTTGCTAAGTTTTATCCACAAAAGTTTTCAGAAGTAGATCTCTTCACACTTATCAATTTGATAATTATATTTTTTATGTCCTCTCTAGCAAAGAATTTGAAGAATTAAATGATCTCAGTGCTCTCGCACAGCAATTAGTTTTGACAAATAAGAGCAGATCATATCCAATGGTTTACAAGCTTTTGACTTTGCCACAAATTCTTCCGGTTGCTATTACTACGGTAGATAGGGTATTTTTTGCCATGAATATTGTGAATGATAGATTGCTCAATCGAAATGAAGATGAGTGGATGAATGATAGCTTTATTGTTTATGTGGAGAAATATATATTCTTAAAGATTGATAATAAGACGACTGTACAAAAATATCAAATTATGAAAACTCGTAAAGAACAAGTGTAAGGTATTTCATTTTAGCATAATGTTTGTGTTATAATGTTTTTTTTTTTTTTACTAATACCGCTCGAAAAAAATTTCTGGGTCCGCCCCTGTGTGCACGGCACTATTTTGTGAATTTCTCAACATGCGTATATGACATATTTCCTTTCATAATTTTTGGGAGGACG
>CAIGRN010143698.1:0-21647 GCA_903798345.1 Fraxinus anomala
TTAGTTTCTATTTGACGCTTTAAGTTTTGATTTAATGTTTTGGATTGATTAAATTTAACGTTATGAAAATTTGAGTTTTATTAAAGTTTATTTAATATTTTCCGCTTTATATATGATTATGAAATGATATTGGTAACACCTCAATATTTAAATCAATAAAATTTGGGGCGTTACAATATGTTAGTTCAGGATATAGTGGAACTTAATGGTTTACTGAATTATCAACTTTGAGCATTATTTCTCGGGGCTTTTCATGAATTCTTCATCAAACTAAAAGTTTGTGATAATTATTTCTGATTCATATGATGATTAGTACTTTACAATGGTTTTTTAGAATGATGAACTTGCAGTTATGCTGTTTTCAAGATGCTTATTAATCTCATATGCACAAAAATAAGTTTGCACATGTTCATATTATCATACTCCATTGCTAAAAGGATTCTTATTTATGGGAAATACTGATGGATTTGTTTCGTATAATTAGATCATGAATTGTATATTTATCTCGAAATTACAGTGGTTTAATATATAATCCGAAGCAAGGAACCTATAATGTTTTTGTTTTATTTAAAATATATAATGTTGAAATACTTGTTTTCCTGAGTTAAAAAAATGAACAGATCCTGGATTTGTGAGTCTTGTCAAAGACATTTTAAAGTAATTGGTTCTGTTTGACATTTATGCTGTATTTGACAACTTTCTGAATTGGACGAGAAGTTGTGAAGGAAAGGTCACTCTCTGTACACGGTTGGTGAGGGCAGTCATTCTTATGGAGAGACACTTGAATTGGTGAAAAGGAGCAGTCGAGAATCCTACTCAAGAATGAGACTTGAGTCTAGCTTAGATGGCTTAATGCAAATAGTGGAGCGAACATTTGTTCAGATGCAATACTATCAGTCAGCATTCAGGAATTCAATCATGGAGGATGGGTGCGGATAATGGCTTCAGTTTTCAGTTGAGTCGATATAAAATTTGTGTGTCATCTTTGGGGTTAGATTGTCCACTGTGACACCACTCTGGGGATGAATTGTGAAACGTTAGTTAATTGTTTCTTTAACCTTGATAAGATTTAGAAAATGAAATTAAGTGGATTGTTTCCGATGTAATTTACCTTGAATGTTTGTCTAGTTGTAGGTTGTGTAAACTATTTTTGGACAGGAAGAATTTTGAATAGATTGGACGAGAATGCTTACTACACTAAATAAGTTCTTTTAAATTATTGTAGAACTTCAACTCCCTGATATTGAATTATGGTAAAAAAAATTCCTGAATATAAAAGTTTTTAACGACATCTGTTGCACAGACTGGAACGCAATTGGAAATAATTCGGTGCTGAAGTAAAAGCTTTCATCCACAAAGAAACATTTTTTTTTCCACTGTTTCTTTCTCGAATCTTAGTCTTGCACAGATCATGGTAGTTACATGTACGGGTTACTTGTGTTTAGGGTTTGAATTGTGTCACGGGGTGTGAATCAAGGCATACCTTACGGCAGGTTTAGCATGCAGTGTTGGACACAGCAGGGCTTCACTGTATAATCCAATACTGCACAGTACAAACCAACACTCCTTAGAAAACATGCCAGTGGATGCCGACAATGCTTGTCTTTATTTAACACGTCACTCATTGTTTTCTCCAAGAAGTTGCTTGTTGATGAGAAATAAGGCTAGCTAAACATTACTTGTTCTGGAAGGTTTGTGAGAATAGGTTTGATTTCTAGCTCTCCATGCAAACAGTCTGCATAAGTTGGTGAGATTTGTCCAACTGTTCTTTCTTATAGTCACCTCTATTTTTATCCATTTTTAACCATAATTTACCTATTGACTAAGTATTGTTGATTAAGACTATCTTCTTCTATAAGATTGTTAATTACTTGGAACAATATATCATTCTAATTTATTAGCTTTAGTTCTACTTTTGAGAATGTTGTTGATTCTAGAAAATTACTAATAGTCTGTTAAAGGGACATCTGTATATGTATATATAGATGTATGTATGTGTGCAGCCTAAATCTGTCTCTTGTGTCTGTTTAATCTAATGAGCTTAATGGCATTCTCAGTAACCTCAAAACATTGGTTTTTGGCTACAGTTTTGGTGTACATCTTTGTTTTATTGTTGGAATCAGGTATGCATTCGACAACTGTTGGTGCATGTTCAGTACGAATACTGTTTCAGTAGTTTCTACTACTATCTAATCGTCCTTACTAAATATGCTATTGATTGTTTTTTCTGGAAGAACTTTTTTATTCATTGGTGTTGATGTCTCTATTGCTACCTTTGACAGGGAACGCATATGAAGATCTGACGGGGACAGCATACGAAGATCACCCTCATTTAGGTGCTGCTGGCGTAATTGCAAATGAATACGTGCCTGAAGCAGAAGATGTAGGAGGAGGAGGAGAAGGAGAAGGAGAAGGAGGAGAAGGAGAAGGAGAAGGTGATCACTATTTTCCTGAAGGCGGGACAATAAACACCAATCCGGCTAACGTTGTCGACAAAGCCCTCAACTGTTTCCATGATAAATATGTAAGTAATAATTGCCTTCAACCTCACCTCCACCCCCCACACCCCCCCTTCTTCCGAAGGACTTACGAGTTGTGACCGGACCACTTCTGCAGGCCACAAACGAAAATTAGATATTGTTTTTGGTTACTTGTGATTTGCGTATTCTTATGGACGTTTAGAGATTTTTCTCTTATATTATGATTTTTATTACGATGATTTTGAGTTTTCTTATGGGGTCTTATTGTATAAAATTTGAGTCTTCTAAATTTCTAATCAAATTCTCCGCATTTTTATAAATGAACGATGTCCAAATTCTCAGTATCTTGTGTAAATAAAAGTGTCTGTGATGCCTATTTCCCAAGTTTTATGAGTGAATCATCAAAAACTAAAGAATAATTTTATCTAGCACTGGTGGTGCTTTATGTGAACACACTTGATATGTTCAATTACATGAATCGTGTAACATTATATTTAAATGAATCTATCATTTAATGTCATACAATTGTTATCTACATTAGTGCTTGACACTAGTGGTGTTGAATATCATTTGTTTATGAGTTCCTTGTTTTCTCGTTTTCATACACGTTTCTCTGCATCGATCTCGTATAACTTATCCTCACGAACAGTTTGATAAGTCCATTTCATATCATCTCTCTCTTTGATCTAAACATATATGCAGATTTACAGTCACTGCGACGAAGCTTACAGATTAAGCCAAAGTGGAGAAATCAATGTTCCACACGAATACACGGAGCAGTATTGCGAAGGACCTTGCCTAACTGAGACGCACCACGTGCTAGACTGCATAGAGGGCATCGCGAAACACTTTATATTCTACAACAAGGCTACGCTAAGTGCAGTTCGGAAAACTATTAAAACAGGATGTAGCTATGGTCCTAAACGAGGTAATACTCTATGCAACATTGTTTTTTCTGTATATTATGGATTGTTGTAATAAGTTGTTTTCTTTAGGTGACTTCAATGTGATTGAGCACCTTGAAGCTGAAGAAGATAGTGCGCATACAGCCTCTAAACCTGTCATATACGGGCTTCTGCTGGTGTTTATGGCATGGCGCGCATTGCTTTAACCTTGCTTTGGTTGTCGTCTATGAGATCAAATTATCGTGTATTCTTTTTCGTACTTATGTTGCTATTACTTATAAGTAATTTATATATAAAATAAAAATCTGGTTGCGCTTTTTATTTTTTGTTTCTGCTAATATGGTATCGAAAAATAAAATAAAATAATAAACTGCAGTTAAAACAGTTCAACTGAAACTTAACCATCAATTTTCTTAGGTACACCAACCTATTATATGTTATGGTCTTTGTGGAATATTTTGTTGTCTCAACCACATGATTTTTAGCTACCATTATGTTTGTTTCTTGGAAGTTAGGTCTTGTGTTTTAACCTTTTTACTGCTTTAAAGTTTGTCCCACGTATTCATATATGATCGCTATGAATTTCTTATTTCCAAATATTTATCAAATAAAAGCTTAGAAATTTTATATATAAGTAAATAAGTAAGTTATAGAATAAATAGATGTTTGATTTATCGAAGTTGAAAATAAATTAGTTACTTTCTAAATATGTAACTTTTAAAATTAAAATTTAGATAAAAGTAGACTATTCAAATATATTAAAGGTAAAGCGTTGCTCAAAAGTAACTTCGATTTTTAAGATTAGCCAAAAGTAGTCAATAAAATCATGACCAAAATATCAGTGACATCATACTTGCATTGAGAAGCAAGCAAATTATCTTGAAGATATTCTCACAATAAAGCAGGTTTTAGCGTATTATGTTAAGCAAATATGAGAGAAGAGTGCCCAAAAAAATTTCAGAATCCAGAATGGACTCTATTATTGAAATATACTGCTTATGATACAAAAATACCATGTCAGGAATCACATCTGAAAAAGCTAAAAACAGTATCGGAAGAATAGTCCAAAATAATTAATGACTCGTTTGGTGGTCCACAAAACTAAATGGTATAATAAATAGAACTTTTAGTTTCTTTTTCTTCCTTAATACTGTAGAGTGCTATATAGTCCACCAACCAAACAAACTATAAGAATTTCCAAAGAAAAGATAGAAGTAAGTTGCAACGGTGAAGTGAAATTTTGCTGATAGCCCTTACAATATCAAAATGTCATCAACCAATTCATCTAATAATGAAGTAAGAATCCGATCCTCGATCAAAATTCCTAATTCAAATGCTTCGATATCAAAGTCGAGCCATCTTTTGTGTTTGCCATTCATGTCCTTATCAACAAGTTCATCTACCATAGAATCTTTCATGCAACTCCAACTCGAAATTTCATTATACACTTCTTCAGCTAACCTATCCTTTCTTCTAACAACTGAGAGACCTTCTGTCCATAATTTACATCCCCCGCTTACGTAGCATCTGCATCTCGAGTCCAAGCATTCGGTCACACAATCAAACCAAGCCTTTCTGCTTATTTTTGCTTCAAGTCCATGACCGTTGAAACACGATTTTCGAATCTCTAATTGATTGAAATAATGAGGGTTTATGACCTCACGAGACCTTCCCAACGCATAATCCTTAAACATCAGCTCTATGTTGCATAGTATTTCCTTCACATATTCTAGTTCCCATCTTGTTGAATTCCCAGAATCAATGGCAAATGAAGTATGTTTTTTTGCCCGAGTTCCAGCAGAAATCGAAGAAGTCGAGTCTGATAACTCAGCATCACCTTCAAGTGATTGTAACTTCTTCAAAGAAGACATACCAAACACTTCTTGAGCTTGAAAAGATGTATACTGCTTGCCACCTGGAATTGATAATAAACATTCAGTTATAGATTCAAACGTAAAAATTCCAAATGGAAAAAAAAGAATAGGGTAAGAAAGCAATTTCATGAGTTACTTTTTGTTTCGTTAATCACATTAGGCCAACAAAGAAACTTGAAAAAAGTTTAAGATCTTACCTACTGTACTACTTTCTGCAGTGTCCGAAGAAGTGAAACTTTCAGTGAAGGAAGAATGATCAAGAACTGAAACTGGACTTGGGAGCCGGCAATCCAGCAACATTTTGGTTTCAGTCCTGTTGCCACATTCATTCATTGAAGAAAATCTCGACCCACCTAGGCCAATCACACCATCCATGTGAATCCCATCTTTGGTCCTTTTATGTAAAACTTTAGAGGTTCTTAAGGAATTCAGACCAGGTATCGGATCTTGAAAAATTGATGCAGAACTACTCACTGCCGCTACTTTGTGTTCAGAAAACTCTACTCCACAAGTCAATTCTTTGAACTTTTGCTCCAAGAGAGTGCTCAATGTGTCACCTCCATTCACATTATTTCTAGGGAAAGACAAATTATTCAAACCATCCGAGCTCAACAGCATCCGTTTAGTTCGATAATTCTCAGAAAAGTCATTACATTGTTCCCGAGTCTCTCTGGTCCTCTCACAGCCAGGCCCTTTCATAGGAGTAGTGAACGTAAAAGAAACAACATCGGTTCCATTAATTCTGGTATCTTGATCCCATCTATTTTGCTGATCCATTAAAGCATTGGACTGAATCAGTTTCTGATTTTTATCTATCAGCGCGTTATTAGCTGCCTGGTTTTTCTCATATTGATAATTCCCATCTACGGATCGTTTCTTACGAGAGACTCTTTCTGAACTAGAACATGATACTTCCCTTTTATCATCTCTTGTATCCGAACCGGATCTCCTGGTGCCGAACTTAGAGTTCCTAGGGGTTTTACTACAGTTCCTGTGCCTTACTAAAATGGAATCTCCACTAAGCGCTTTCCCATCTTGTAAGTTGGAAGCAAAGGATTTTGAGTGTAATTTTCCTCTTTCAGCATTTACACAATTCTGTTTCTGATTGTTCTGTCGGAGCACACTCGAACCACTACGTGTAGACGGTTTCTTATGTGCAATTTTCTGCATATTTTGTTGGCTTTTGAACGACTGGTTTGAATTGAACACACTATGCTCTCTATGGACCAAACTTCTTCTGCTGCCCGAATTTAAGCCTTCTCGTTTCTGAACATTGACCTTTGCTTGTAGTGCCAGTGATATGGATTTTCCTTTATTTTTAATGTCAGTCGAACATTCTTCAGAACGTATAAAGACATCGATTGATGTTGTATCCATAGATTGTGCCTTAAAATACTTAGCAAAATCAGTTTCACCTGGCTTTCGAGAATCCTCAGACAATTTTAAAGAACTCTGAGACGATTGAACCTTCTCTTTCAAATTCTTTACTCGTAAGGGAGCCGATGAAGACCCCACCTGAGGCAATTTTGCTTTTCTGTTAGCTTGAGGTCGGTCAATAATTCTTGCAGCTGCTTCCATAATGTAAGCAGCATCCTTAGGCGGGATCATATTGGCACTTTTGATCGGAGATAAAAGTTTGTGATGGGTGATTGGGATGGACTTAGCCGACTTAGGAGGCAATATTTCAGTTTGAAACTTCTCCACTGGTCTGTTTATTGGCTTCTGGTTTTGCACCGTTAAATTCCTAACAGAAGCCAGATCCTTGTGTCTGCCCGACTGCACAATTTGACTATCTTGAGAACATTCAAGATTTTTCACATGGTAATGAGTATCACGGAGAGACTGCGAGTCGTGAAATGGAGAAGAGTAGGTCTCGGAAAAATTGGATGTTGGCATGGAATCCAATCCCATGAGCCTTGCTACAACCCCAGGAGCCTTAGTTCCACAAAAATCTTCATCAGTAACGGATGAAGCACGGCTATAATCACTACTTCCTCTAATACTTGATCCAGCTATCATTCCATCCTCGTCAAACTGGATATATATAGAAGCAGTGTTTGAATTTAAATCAAAATTAATGGAAATCAAATCAGAATAACTCAATAAACATGAAATAGAAAATGCGGGAATGTTCTCACCACATGAAGCTGCGTCATTGGCAGACTTCTGTCACATATATTTTTCTGCTTCGACAGCTCTATAAAATGACAAAGAAAACAATATTTATCAAACCATAACACATAAAAACCATTACTACTAAATCACGCGTACTCAATTTTATCATTGGAAGCAATCCATATCACTAATTTTCCAAATCGTACCTGGTAAATCAGACTTGCTAGAAAACAATTTCTTTCGAGATTTAGCATTCCAATCAAACATCTGGAAGAAGCCACTTCCACTTCTGGAACCTTGTTTCTCCATCCCCATATCCAGATACAGATTACGTCGTGCCAATTCTATTTTCACAAACCACAGAAGTGACCGCCAAGATGAGCAATGCTTCTACACCAAATATCCATCTGCAATTCAATAAATACAAAGAGGCCATCTGAGTTTTCCGTAAAGAAACATAGATTTAAATCATTGACTTCGCAACATCAATATGATTCAAAAGTTTATATCTCTAAACTTCCATCCACATTTCGATCAATCAAAGTACGAGTTAATAGTTATCTAAAACATCGATCACGTGTTTGGTAGAGAGGATTTGATAGCACCGGGTAGAAGAAAGTGAAAAAAAAAAAAAACCCTAAAATCTTGGATTCCATTATAGAGTCAAATGTTGGGTATCAAACATGCACCTAAGATTTCAAAATCGACTAATTAACATTCTAATCAAGAAAATCATATTAATGTGTGAAATATCGAGGCATGCTTTTCAAATCTCTGTTATTCGGCACTTCGTCAAAATAAAAAATCACATTAAACGTACAAATCAAGCTAATCCGCACTCTACATTATTCCAAGAACCAAATAAAACAACCTAAAGAGTCAGTGATTTACAGTAAATCACTTCAAAAAATCGAAATACAAACACAATTAAAATGAAATAATTATTCTTAACAGAGATCATTAAAACCCCAAGAAAACAAAAACCCTTCTTTAATATCAAGAAAACTTATATGAACAGCTTGAAATCAAGATCTTCAAAACTCTGTACCGAAAGTTGTTATATTCAAGATACGTATGTGTGTATATAGAGCGAGAAAATGGCTTAATTTTCAAGAGAAGAGAGTGAGAATGGAAGGTTTCTGGGTGAAAGCTGTCTTGTAGAGTGTTATGTGGTCGCATAGTTCAAGAAATAAATGAGGTGCAGAGAAAAATAAATTGGGTTTTAGAAATAAATGGAACCATACAGAAAACGTTAAAAATGGTTATAACGGCTAATTGAGGAAGATAAGAATTCAAATTCCAAATGTAGTGGTGGGGTTAGCCGTGGGCCGTGCCGGGGGTAATGGGCCCACGTGTGGATGTTGAGGATTGGTTGACCGTCTTACCGTATGAATTATGCTATATCTACATAGCCATTACAATAAAGAGTTACATAATGACTAGGGATGGCAATGAGGCTGGGCTGGACGGGGCAGGGCCGGGATGGAGCGGGACGAGGTCCTTACCCAGTTTACTACCTTGCTTAATTTTAATTTTAATTTTTTTAAATTTTTGATAATTTATTTTTATTACACATATTCATTAGATTTAAACAAATAATTTTAGTTATTATTTTATATTAGAACTAACGAAATTTTCAATTTAAAGCACGGGGAAAAATTCTCCTCCCCGATACCCTATTAAGCGGGTTATTCTCACCCCTTTCGAGGCGAGGCCCGCGGGTATTAAAATTGTCGAGTTTTTATGCCATTCCAAATAATGGCCATGTGGCCCAACCGCCCCTCCAATAGAGGGTGACCACATGACCATTATGTAAAGGGCTATGGATCATGCTATGTACATGTAGCATGATCATTTACCGTATATGTAATTGATTTAAGCTCGTTTGACCGCTATACTTTTCAGACTCATTTTTTTTTACATATTCATTTTTAATCAATTATTTACAAGATAAAATATTTTACAGATTAATTCAATTTCTTTTCTAATTTGTAATTATTCATCCTCTTAAAAATCATTATTCAAATTTCTATTTTTGAAAAGTATGGTTGTCAAACACGGATTAAATTTGTTTTCGTTGGGGAAAATTACAAATGGGTGCTAAATTTATGTGAAATATAGTAGGACCACACTACTTGTACATCAAGATTGACACCTCGGTGTACAACTCCCTTCAGAAGAGGGGGGATTCATGATTTTTTTATTGGTCGTGCCCCTCCACACACCCCACCCCACCCCCTCTTGTGAGAGGGCTGTACACCGGTGTGTCAATCCCGGTGTACAAATAGCATTATCCAATATAATAAGTTGGTCACCAATTCTCAATATGTAATAATTGAGTCCTTAATTTTTTATATTTATAGCAACTATGATATTGTAATGTCAAAGAGTTAAATTTTGTTAATAAAAACATGTTTGGATAAACAAAACTAAGAAACCAAAACTTGGAAAAGAAAAGAAAAAAAAATACATAGCATGTTTGGCTAAAATTATATTCTCGTTATAATTCGAACAAAAACAACAATTATCAACCATATATTCAACTACTAGAAATGGTAACAGGGCGAGGAATAGAGTAATTACATGTTTGGCTAAAATTATAATCTTGTTTAATATAAGACAAGCCAAATTTATTTATTTAATATTTTTAAACACATCTCTATATGTGGATGTCGTTTTCATTTTTTTATACGGTAATTTTTATCCCAATCCCCGAAGTTTGAAAATTTATTTTAATTTAGTCAATAAACTTTAATTTAGTTTCAAAATTTCACCACTATTATTTCTTCACTATCATCCCCAAACTAGCGGAAATTGTTTAGTTGGTAATCATTCTATAACTGACTATCCACGTAATTGCTCATGGCACCCAAAAAATAAAAATGGTAAAACCAGATTTATGATAACGTCTTTGGATTAAAATTATTAAATTACGATATTTTGTAACACATTTAGGGGGTGTCATGCTAATAGAGCGACTATGTGAAAGATTCGTTGCAATATCACTGTAACTAAGAAATCTTCGTCGATTTTGGAGGTGTTGTACAATAGAGTGGTGAAATATGAAAATAAGTTAAAATTTAGTCAATTAATTGAAACTAAATTGATATCACTCAACTGCTGAATTAAGATTTGGGTAAAGATGCGAAGATACATAAAAGGGTCCACTACAAGAAATAACAATATTTAGCAAATTGCCGTCGGTAGAAACGCCGTCGTAAATACTATTTACAACCGATTCACAGATGAAGCAACTTATAGATGGAGATCGACGTCAACTCCATCATTGATCTCAGCAGGTAAGCTTGTTAATTCCGAGGGCCCCATATTATCTCGGCCAACAAGCGCCCCCAGTCGTGGCGGCGCAACCTGAAGTCCACCGGGATATCTCAGGGGTACACCTGAGAATACATGCAGAGGACGAAATCTTGCACCATAGCCGCCAATAGACAGCGGTGCCGCCACTGGCCTCGATCGAGCTGCATGTGGATTGATTATTGCAGCATTTGGTCCAAATCTTCTATGACCACTCATATAGTTATAAACCCTTTTTGCTCTTTGCCTTTCCTTCTTGTGTGCATTCTGATGGCCACCTAATGCTTGAGAATTAGCAAATTTTCTGCTGCAATGTTGACATTCAAATCGTCTTTCTGCATCAATCTGCGCTAATGTCGTCGGTCCGGTGACCGGAAAACCGAATAATTTCATCGGTGATGGTTGAGGGTACTCGTCGGTTGATGACGTAATATTAATAGAGTTATCTTCCATCTTAAAAAGAGGCGGCTCAAACAATTCACGATGCTAAGAGGAACAAAAAAATATCAAAATTGGAGGTCTTATCTGAATATAGAGTATGAAATCGTACGATCGATTTAGAAGTTGAGTCGGCTCTGATCATCGATATGCATGTAACATTTTTGGGTGGGGGAGGAACTCATTATCATAATGATCTTTTCCGGTGGAGACAAATTGAAAGCCAATCTTTTATATGTAGATAGATATGAAGAGTGAATCATGAATAAATACAATAGAAAGTAAGTAATAGCACAAAATTTTTGACAATGGACTGTGACAGACACTATCAAAAGTTGTAGAGGTACACTAATGGCTAAAGCGTCCTACCATTAGATATGAAAGAATACCTAATGCTAGATTTCATATCAATTTGGGATTTAATTGCAAATTAACTTTATCCAGCCACTCTATATTCCTACTATATAAAGGTTCATAGGCATCGACTTTATGTGAGAAGATTGCGATTTGTACTTTTAGTGGGCGTAACGATCAGCTCGACTATTGCCATTTTCTCATGAAAATTTACATTAACACAACTCTACAATCATATAAACTTTCTATTTCACGTGACTTCTCTTTTAATTCTTTCAAATTCATTGAATCCTTCTCCGTGTTAGCGTCTTTAACCTAGTAAATTGCATAACTCTGTTAATTAGGCTAATTAATCTGAAATTACACGTCGGCTGTAGCAACACAATCATTGATTTAAAGTTACTATATATAGACAGCAACATGCACTTGGCCCTTTATGTCTAGTGTTTATGATGACAATATCTTCAGAAATCCAAATTGTGATTTAATATTTTGTCTTTAGTGATATCAAGGTTACAATTGGCCCCAACCCACTAATCTACAATATCATTTCTTCTTGTTTAATGGAATTTGTTTTTTTCACAACAAGAAGACTTTCCGCAATGACTAGCAACTGTTGTAGTCTTGTAGAGTTGAGTTAGGGGTATCAAGTGGGGTGAGTTACTCGCCTACCCGTGCGCACAGCTCGACACCGAATCACTTCTGCCAGCAAGCTTGTTAGCAACTTGGGCGAGAGCCAAGCTAGCCGGGTAGCTCAACTCATCCCATTTAACACTCCTAGTTGAGCGTCACAAAAATTACTAAAAAACTCGTCATGAATTATTTTTGTTATTTCATATGCACAGCAGGGAAAGACATTTTCTATGATGTCTAGCTTTCTACCCATCACTTGATTTTTTTAGAAAAACAGCGTTTTCTTGGAAACTCAAACTAGTCACGGCAATGTTCGTGATGTTATTCATTTTCCTATGACATACTTGGTAGTGAGAATTAAAATGTACTAAATCATTATACTGTTCAATCTTGTCCAATATTACATGCAAAACACAAACTTATTTTTTATTAGACCATGGATCATACATAGTATTCCTCTAGTGCATGATTTTGACAAAGCAGATGTTTTTCATGTGAATCAATGGGGTCAAATTGTGGAACGTTGTCTTCCAAACAGGAATTAGTACAAATATTGGGAGGGCATACATTAAATTCTTCATTGGTTTCTTTTGTTTTACGTAACACTTTGTGGTACATTTGATGCTTCAAGTACAAATAATTCCAATTTTTGTGACTTTTCATTGCTATCCATGTCTTGTTCATTGCCTTTTAGTCTTTTTCTTTTGAGTGTCACGTGTTGTTATTTGGTGGTTTTTGTATTGTCCCTCCTTGGAAATATTGTTCCTCTTATTTATTTCTTTTGTTCCACGTCAAAATAATAAGAATAAATTGGCATTAGATAAACATCTTGTTTACCAAACAAGACATCGAAAACCATTCTATTTTAGCTAATAGCTAGCCGAGGTGGTCTGGCTACTGATTTTGATATTATTGGGTCGACGGTATAAGTGATATAATTGTTCTATAGTTGAGTTCTCATCATTGTTGCAGCATTTCCTAATAGTACGCAACACTTGAGAGTTTTCTTTAATATCACATATAGTAAACTTATAGATGTAATTAGGGTTTGAAAGTTACGATTGTTTTGTACACTTTTATATATACCCTCTTAATTGGTCTCTTGTCTTTGCTCTTTTATTCTCTTATTTGGTCTCGTCTTTATACTTTTTGAGTTTTTCTTAGGTTAAATCTTTCCGTCTTGGTCCATAGACGACATAACAACTGTGGATATTTCTCTCTCTTAACATATTTTTCTTAAAATCCAATCTTCAAATGTGCATAGCCCAATTTGGATTTTGTGATTCTAGTGCAATGTTTTCTATCATTTTCCTACTTGTAGGCGTGATTTAACAAGACATTTTTTGCTTCAATACAACGAAATAAGTCCATTTCTGAGGAATGGCTTGAGCAGATGTGACCTAAAAGTTGACAAATTACCTTAGCCATTGGTTCAATATACTAGTCTCGATCACCAATAGGCTTTGAGCTCTATCTTACTATATATGTGTCAACTTTTAAATCTTGAGTACTATCTGAATCACATCCCAACAAATAATATGTAGGATCTAAATTAGATATGTTTGTCGAAAGGCGAAATCTAGATAAATAAATTCGTGTCGTTTTCTAACTTGAATTGGTAAAGAATGTTGGTCAAATAATGTTAACACAATAGGATTGGACAAGACATTCGATCAGAAAATTAGAAATTAGATTGGAATTAAATTTTTCGTATAATTAAAATCTATTTTAAAAAAAACAGAGAATGAGAACCAACTGTTTTAGCCTCAAACTTCTATATTATTTGTTTATCCAATTTTTTTAGTATTGGTTCGACCTTTTAATCCTTTATCTTTTCTGGATCAAAGCCCTGTTCCAAGTTATCATCTCTCTTCACTCAACTTTCCAATTAACGAGTTAGAGAGAAATGAAAAAAGAAGTTGTTTTTAGTAATTTTCTTTTTAAATACCTATTCTACAAATACATTCACGCTTCAAGTAAGAACATACTTGGGAAGTATTTATTAATTGTTTTATTTTAAAATAGATAAAAATAAGTAATGAATAAGTGAATAATATTTGTGAATTCTCGAAATGCGTGGATAGAGCCAAACATATGTTGACTCTTGATACTATTTATATTTCTAATGCACGTACAAAGAATTAAACCATATCATTGAGGCACTTTGTCTAGAGTTTTGGGTAGAAAAAGATATTTTAATCGAGAAATTAGGTTGAAGAGTTTACGTTGAGACTTGAGGTTTTACTTTTTAAAATAATTTATTAGGAGTCAATTTCTTTTATGAACTCGAGATTATCTTCATGTTTAGTTGGCACGTGACTTATGTTCACACTTTCCCAACAATCCCTTATTTAAGGAAGTGTTATATCTTCTCGACCTCCCTTAAATTATAGCTTTTGGTATCTTCCTCGAACCACGAGAGTTCACTTGCTCCATCACATCTCATATCTTCCATTATATATTATTTAAATATTATTTTCAACATATTTCTTTATTTGTAGGTGAAATATTTATTTTTTCCATCAAAACTTAACACATGGACAATTCATTTAAATGGATAGCGACCGACTAGAATTAGAAGTTTGCCACTCGGATACAACATTGAACCTTCGATGTCATTTTATTATTATTTTCAACACAACTTGAGAGCTAATTAGTGATATTTTTTTTTTTGGACCATCACAATCGAACTCGAGAATCACCAACTTCATCTAATTGCTAGTAGAGATTGATTTGTAAGTCTACATAAATAAGTTTCATATAGCATGACTCTGATTCCAATTCAGATTCGGAGTTTCCATCTTGAAAGTTGAAATAATAAGCCCAATTTTGTTATAGAAAAAAACAATCTCCATATCTACGAGATTTAGAATTTTTGCTTAAACTTTTTCAACCGTTTTGAGATCGAACTAGAGAATCACCTTTTCAGTTGCAACTAGAAATTGATCTTGTACCATACATGAATAAGTTCCACAACATTACCCTGATACCAACGTTCAGATATGAAGTTTCATCTTGAAAGTTTAACTATTGGGCCCCATTTTCTTATAAAAACAAAACAATATCCGTATTTATGTGTGTGTGTATATATATATTAGATTTTAGAAATTTTGCTCTCAATTTTTTTTTTGCGATTTCAACAAAGTATAACATGTGTAGGAGAAAAATTTACTTAAAAATAACGTATGAAGCTCAATTATAAAGTCATTTATAAGTAAATCTACTTTCACATTAGCCCTAGCCAAACATCCTTAATCCTCTAGACTTGGTTTAACGGATTGTCTTTCTTCTTATCACAGAAAGGAATACCGTGCAGCAGTAGTCTGCTCCGCTAGACTACCTTCAGTCTTCTCTCAAATATTTCGGGACGAAAGAAAATTTGATTACAATTTGTAGAAAGCTTGTAATATGAAATTGAAATGTATTGAAAGTAAATTGATCGTTGATTGCTTGAAAGTTTGAAATTACAATTGATAAAAGTAGAAAATTACAATGGCTACTGCAGGAGGTGAACACTAGAAAGTTTGAAAGATTGTTTAAAAGACTAATATCCCCTATAATAGCATTCAGAACAAAAATCTAAGTGATATGAGTAGACGTTTAAATGACGAAGAATCATACTAAATATTTACCAATATCAGAGTTATTTTACAATTGAAATAACTATCACAATGTAATGAAACTTATAACTCAAACTTGAACTAATATTTACAATGTGCAGCCGCAATTGGACAAACTTTGGCTACAATTGGGTCAGGGGTTTAGGTAAAGCTACGGCCCTTGACATTCTCCCCCATTTGTTTTGGCGACATCCACGAAGCCATAAATGAATGATATGCTTCAATTAATTATTTGAAGGCTCCAAGGTCTTCTTCTCTTTTTCAAATATTCTCCTCGCTGTTGCATCCGCTTCATTTGACCAAGTACTCTTGATGAGAATTTCTAGAAGCTCGAGAAGTTTGATGGTCAAGAATCTTTTCAACAACCTTCTTTTCGGCTCTTTCCAATTCATACACAGGTCGCTTTGACTAATTTTCTGGATGCGTCCTTCTTGTCGACAAAGTATGACTTTTAGTACATCAACATGAAAGACCTTGTGAATTTTTCACCATGAAGGAAGTGCACCTCCGTATGCGACTCTTCGATTTTCTTCACGATGGGTAATAGTCTAATATATTTTGGCATCAATTTTAAATCTTTCCCTCTTGTCGGTTTATAACAGTTTTTGTCGAGAATTTTCACAATTACCAAATCTTCAACATTAAATTCAAGGAGACGACACTTTAGATCTGCATACTTTTTGTACTGTTTCTGAGCTTTCTCAAGATAACGCCGAGCAATTTCAATGTTTCGTATCCACTCTTAGGAGAAGATTTTTGCTTGAGGGGATTTGGTACTTTGATTGATATCCACAGTATGAGGGAGTAACGGTTGTTGACCAGTAACAATCTCAAAATGACTCTTATCAGTGGGAGAGTTTTTTTGGGCATTGAAACACATCTTAGCCGTATCCAAAAGTTTCATTTGGGATATATGATAGAGAGCCCTTGTGGAAGGTTTGGTACCTAGAATAAGTTCAATCTCATGATCGGTTGTCCTTTTTGGTGACAATTTCTTTGGTAACTCATCGGCATGATATCCTCAAATTTCTCAATAAGCCTTCTGACAGGTTTAGGAATTGGACTAGTAATCTCTTCGATCTCCTCTAATTGAAGAGTGCAGAAAAATAAGGGTTTATTCCTTTTGAAACCCTTACCAAATTGCATGACTGCAATACTCTTCTAGCCTATCTTCCCAGCTTGGGTAGCGATGACGCACGATTTACTACCCATCATCATTAATGAATTGGAATATGGCAACACTGCCGTCTTAGTGTCCCAAAGAAATTTCAATCCCAAAATAAGGTTGAAATCATCCATCTGAATTGCAGACAAGTTTGTCCCTTCCTCGAAAGGACCCACTTTGAGCAACACAGATTTCGCTATTACATCTATTGGTTGAGCAGCTGAGTTAATTGATAAGACCTTTCAGCTACCTTTCTCCAGAACAAGTCTGAGTCGCTGTACTTTGGAACTTGCGAGATAGTTGTGGGTGGTGCCAGTATGTACTATAGCCCTGATTGGCTTTCTATTAATTTTCACATCAATGTACATTAGGCCTTTGGCTCTAGAAATGCAACCATTCGATGCTTCCATTTTTGGCTCTTTCGAAGGAATATCATCCATTTTAGTAGCTCGGTGCGATAAGGTATTGCACCAGTGTGAGAATCGCCAACTATATCATCATCCTCTTTGGAGTCAGTTTCGCCATGACAGCTAGCTTGTGGGGCATCTTGCTTTGAACTCCTTCTACTACTTGCTAATTGACAATATGTATTCACTATCTGTTTCTGAGTACACTCTGCCACCTTCGCATAAAAAATATTGTAATTTTGAAGTGGCATCAGATCTGCCCTCCATTGCTCTTCATCTATTCCAGTTATTACTGTTGCTACCGTTATAGTTTTCTTGGCGGATATTTTGATAGTTTCCCTACAAGTTACTCTGACAGGTGTCTTGATATGCTCCTCCTTTATGAGAGCAATGTTCTTCCCATTTAAGTTCGAGTTGGGTCTGTAAAGTCTGTTTCCACCTCCAGTAGCTTATTCCAGTTGATAGTCACTTAAGCATTCGGCAGCTCTCATAGTCGTGCTCAAATCAGTAACATTCTGCCTTTGAAGTTCCGTGCATGTCCACGGTTTCAGCCCTTCCATGAAGGTGAATAACTTATCTTTTTCCGACATATCTCGAATATTCAGCATATGCCATGAAAAGGCTTTCACATATTCCTTGATAGAGCTTGTATGTTTCAGCTCTCGTAGTTCTCGTCGTGTCTGATATTCCACATTTTTTGTTTGGGAAAAATTACGATCTGATCGCTTCCTTGAGGAGATCCCAATAATCTATTCGGACCCTATTGGCCTGAATATCTATATTCTGGGAAAACATACAGGCTTTCACATACTCTCTGATGGAGCTTGTATGTTTCAGCTCTCGTAGTTCCTATCGTGTCTGATATTCCACATTTTCTGGGAAAANAGATCCCAATAATCTATTCGGACCCTATTGGCCTGAATATCTATATTCTGGGAAAACATACAGGCTTTCACATACTCTCTGATGGAGCTTGTATGTTTCAGCTCTCGTAGTTCCTATCGTGTCTGATATTCCACATTTTCTGGGAAAAATTGCGATCTGATCGCCTCCTTGAGGAGATCCCAAGAATCTATTCAGTACCTATTGGCCTGAATATCCATATATTTTGTCCGCCACCACAGTTTTGCATCTCTACCAGGATACATGATAGCTGTTGTAATATTTCTTACTTTACATGGTAGCTGTTGTAATCTTTCTTACTTCATTTTTGATCGAAACTGCAAGAAAGTATTGTTCCATATCAAATAAGAAGTTCTGGACTTCTTTTACATGACGTGCCCCTCCGTAGGTATACGATTATAGAATTCTAAGTCTGGGAGTATACTTTTGTGTGGGGACTTGCCCGTTGCCAACCGCACATTGGAGTATTCTTAATTGAGCTCTCAGCTCTTCCATTTCATTATGTAGATCAGGTATAATTGCAACATCATCAGTTATTGTTGTGTACGCCATTCGGCTTTCATCCAATTGAATGTGTAATTCACGAATTTCATTTTCTGCCACCTCGACCTTTTCCTCGAGGCCCTCCATGATATAGCACAACCTAGTAGCTATCATTTCAAGTGCATACACGTGCTGTTTTGTATTCATCTTTGGAGGATCTACCACCTCCGTGGTATTTGATTCAATTGGATTCATAGCTTTCTTATCGAGGGTCTTGAGCCGCAGCTTTGATACCAACTTTCACGGGGTGCCTTTCTTCTTAGCACAGAAATGGACATAGTGCGGTAGTAGTCTACTCCGCTAGACTACTTTCCGCCTTTTCTCGATCGTTTTGGGACAAAAGAAAATTTGATTACAAATCATCTTTGGAGGATCTATCACCTCTGTGGTATTTGATGTAATTGGATAAATCGCTTTCTTATCGAGGGCCTTGAGCCGTAGCTCTGATACCAACTTTCACGTGTTGTCTGTTTTCTTAGCACATAAAGGGACACCGTGCGGCAATAGTTTGCTCCGTTAAACTACCTTTCGCATTCTCTCGGTCGTTTCGGGACTAAAAAAATTCGATTACAATTTGTAGAAAGCTTGCAATATGAAATTGAAATGCATTGAAAGTAAATTGATTATTTATTACTTGAAAGCTTAAAATTACAATTGATGAAAGTAAGAAATTACAATGGATAGTGTAGGGGACGAACATTAGAAAGTTTGAAAGATTGTTCGAAAGACTAATACCCCATATAATAGCATTCAGAACAAAAACCTAAGTGATATAAGTAGACGTTTAAATGACGAAAAATCATACTAAACGTTTATTAATATCAGAGCTATTTTACAATTAAAATAATTATTACAATAGAATGGAAATTACAGCTAAAACTTGAACTAATATTTATAATGTTCGATCGAAATTGGATAAACTGCGATTGCGATTGGATCAAGGGGCTTAGGTAAAGCTGTTGCCTTGCTTAGTGTTACCGTATCCAAAAGTTTCATTTGGGACATATGATAGAGAGCCCTTGTGGATAGTGTAGGGGACGAACATTAGAAAGTTTGAAAGATTGTTCGAAAGACTAATACCCCATATAATAGCATTCAGAACAAAAACCTAAGTGATATAAGTAGACGTTTAAATGACCAAAAATCATACTAAACGTTTATTAATATCAGAGCTATTTTACAATTAAAATAATTATTACAATAGAATGGAAATTACAGCTAAAACTTGAACTAATATTTATAATGTTTGATCGAAGTTGGATAAACTGCGATTGCAATTGGATCAAGGGGCTTAGTTAAAGCTGTTGCCTTGCTTAGTGTTCACCATAGTTACTACTGAAGGCTAGATTTGATATTTTATTCTTCGAATGGTTATTTTTTAATAAAATAATTATTCAACATATTCACAAAGCCCTTTTAGAAAAGAACAATCACAAGAGGGTTAATTGCCAGTTTAAACATTTTCAAGATACGTCTTTCCGAAAACTTTCGCTTTAAGAAAACCCTCCAGCTGTCTTTCTTCTCCATTTCTCTCCGCCCCTTCTCTAGCATTCAAGGTATTTGTGTGTATATTCAGGGAATTTATTTATTTTTGTTTGTTGATTATAGTAGATCAATCGAAGTTTTGAATAGTGTATGTGTATTTGATACACTAGGGTTTTGATTTATAAGGAAAATAATTTAGACGAAAGAACGATGTCGTTGAGGCCAAGCGCAAAGACGGAAGTGCGGCGGAGCAGGTACAAGGTGGCGGTGGATGCGGAGGAAGGGAGGCGGCGGAGGGAGGACAACATGGTGGAGATCCGCAAGAGCAAGCGCGAGGAAAGCTTACTCAAAAAGCGCCGCGAAGGCCTTCATTTACAACAGCACCAGTTATCCACTTCTCTTCAGTCTGCGGTCGAAAAGAAGGTTTTTGTTTTTCTAGTTTTGGTCGTTAGTCATCTATTCTAATATTAGCATAATATCTGTCTGTGCTTGTGTTTATGTGTAGTATATAGTGGAATTTATAGTTGATCATAGACTGTATTAGTTACAAATTGTGAGTGAAGTTTCGCCTGCTAGAGCAGGTTTATTAGAACTCTACGGGTGATTGATTGATTTGAAATTTAAGATTCTTGAAAGGTTTGATCTGGTTTAGGTTAACAATTGGGGATTGATGGGTGCGGAGAAATTGTTTATACAGTTTATGATTTGTGAGGAAGTTTTGAGCTTTCCTGTGAAAATGGAGGGCTAGAGCAGGCTGTTAGAATATTACTACTATATGGGTGATTCAAGGATTGAAATTTACGACTTTTGAAAGGTTTGGTCTGGGTTTACGATAACTATTGGCGATTGATGGGGGGAATTGCTTTTTGGTTTTCTATTTTAATGAATAGGAGTTGAATAATGATGTTTGAATAGCTATTAATGGTTTGACTGGTTTGCAGTTGGAGAGTCTTCCTTCTATGACTACTGGGATTTGGTCAAATGATAGCAATTTGCAGCTGGAAGCAACTACTCAATTTCGTAAATTGCTTTCTATAGGTGTGACTTGTGATCCATTTTATTCATATTTGTCCTTTAAATGTTTCCTGATGACCACTTGTAATTTCTGTCTGGATCAAATTAACAGAAAGAAGCCCTCCTATTGAGGAAGTAATACAGTCCGGTGTTGTTCCACGCTTTGTTGAGTTCCTTACTAGGGAGGATTTTCCCCAGCTTCAGGTGCGAGTTGTATTTTCTGATTTTTATTTCCTTCTTACATGGTTGGTTTATATTGTAGTGTGTATTTTTTCTTTTTGTGAACTTTGCACAGTTTGAGGCTGCTTGGGCACTTACAAACATTGCGTCTGGAACCTCGGAGAACACCAGGGTGGTTATTGATCATGGTGCAGTCCCAATTTTTGTAAAGCTTCT
>CAIGRN010143700.1:0-16281 GCA_903798345.1 Fraxinus anomala
TTGGCGATGCAATTGGCAAGTGAACGTCGAGTCTACACGGACGAAAATAAATGATTTGCTTTAAACTAACATTTAACGCAATGAATAATGATGAGAATATCTTATTTTCCATGGATCTTACCTTTTGAATTGTGATAGCAGAAGTTGGTGTTGAAGGTGTTGACAATGACTGATGAAAAAACAAAGCAGAAAGCAATAGAAGCTGCAGCAGATATATATGGTAATGGTACAGAAAAATGAATTCCATTTTCTTTTCTTTTTTATTAATTTCTACTTATAATAATCTCCAATATTTGTTTGTAAAAACAGGGGTGGATTCAATTGCTGCTAATCTGCAAGAGCAGAAGCTGACAGTAATAGGAGAAATGGATGCAGTTGCAGTGGTGAAGAAATTGAAGAAAGTAGGAAAGGTTGATATTTTGTCAGTTGGACCAGCAAAGGAAGAGAAAAAGGAAGAAAAGAAAGAAGAGGCTGCTAAGAAAGAGGACAAGAAACCAACAGAGGAAAAGAAACCAGAAGAAAAGAAACCAGAGGAAAAGAAATAAACATATTTTCTTTCTTGAAGTTTTACATCAAAACTCTTTTCGACGTTTTCACAAACACATACCCATAAATAATATGATGAATCTTTCTCTCCCCAAATAATATCAAGAAGTTATAATTAGTATTTGTTCTTTGGAAAATTATGTAATTTTTCTTATGGGCTTGCTCAATCTTTGATATGCCACTCTGTTATCAAGAAAAGTAATGTAATTTAATGGGACGAAGCAAAATTTCGTTCGAGAACTAATACATGAAATGTTTGCAAAGATTACAACTCAATGCACTACTATAGACATTTATATTATTTCATAAGATTTGAACCAATAAGATGAATCAAATGAGTTCTTGAACAAATTTTCAATGTGAATGGAGATTATTGTCATGGATGCGCAAGTGGATTCAGATCCGTGATTACGAAGATTTGAATGCCTATTGGCTTTCCTTTCTTCCATTTTCTTGAGGGTCATTTTCCATTACAAAAAATTCTCAAAAGGGTCCAAAAGACTATTAAAACCCATGAAATTAGTAACCCAAAAAAAAAAAACGCAACTTTCGGGCTTTTCAAGCATCTTGCAGCCAACCGCCGCTGGATTATGACTTGTAGGAATGATTCATTAGGTCATTCATACGCCACATATTTATCAAATAACAGAGGCCGCGTAACAGTGTATATATTATTATATATTATCTAATAAATATTTGGTCAATTTGTGCATGAACTTGAAATAAAATATGCTGTGTCACTGACAGCCCAGAAATTTATGACTTGTACAGTACTCACTTTTCTTATTCAGTTATTTCATGGTGTGAAAACAGATATTGAAGGCCCTCTTTGCTGCAAAAGATTTCTTTAAGCAGCCTGGGTCGTGCCGGCCCAGCATAACCCACCTTAAACCTCTGTATACTGCAAGCAAACAGGTCCCAGTCGCGCCACCTACACCGGAAGCAAAACATGTGTGTGGCAATTTCTTCATCTTGCCATAAGATTTGACACTAAGGTCAGCAAATTAATAAAATGCATTCCTTCCCTAATAAAGCAAAAGAAAAAAAGACAGAGAAATAAGACAAGAAGCTTACATACAAGGACAATTCTTTAACCGGACGAACATATCATTTTTGATAATTTCAATCAGAATAGGAACAAATATGTCAATAATTGATAAAATCTGACGAAAATGTGAAGGGACACTTTCAACCATTAAATTAAGGTTGTCTTGTTGCCCCTTCAAGCCTCTCTAGAAGGGGAAATGGCTCCAAGAGAATATGAGAAGCTTTGATTAAATCTGATATCAGCACATTGCCAATAAAAAATAACCTCTAATACCAACTCAAAGGATCGAAAGGCAACAGGATTTTGTGAAGATGTATTACAATTACAACAATAGGAGTGATTCAACCAGTAATAAACCAAAGACCTTCTCCCATTGCCGGAAATGAAAAGCGAAAACCTTTTATTAGACTAGTCTTTTTGTGTGGCCTTGACGCGATATCTCTTTCAGGTCGACCATAGTCGTTAAACAGTTCCTAGAACAAATGCAGACAGACTATGAAGACATTATTGTTACCAGACTGAGGCATCTCCTGAATAAGCTAGACAATGACATTCATAAATACCTACTTACATCATGATTATTAGTCGATTGGGCACATGAAGCAGAAACTAAATAGTTGTTAAATCGTCTTCACCACTTCAATTGCTTTGCTATAGTGTGACTCGCGAGTGTATGACATTTAGACAGGCACTGCCTGCATGCAAGAGCAAAAGAAAATATGCAATAGGAAATGCCATAATATAATCTGTGCTATTCATATTCTCTCGTCTTCGCTTTAGCAGGAAGAAAATAGAAAGTTTGAGTAGAGCATTGTACACAACTTCATAATTGTGCATGGATTTGATTGTGATCAACTTCAATTACATGAAGAATGACAATGAGTACCTGTCCTTTTTATTCATGTCTTCTCTAGCATGTTTGGCTAAGCATTAAATTAGCAAAAGTTACTTTTAAATTAGCTTTTTTTACTTCTATCCAGACTTTTTATTTACCTTCAAGGAAAAAAAAAACATTTTTGCAAATTAACTCTTTACTTTCAAAATAAGTAACTTATTTTCAAGTTTGATCAATAAAAAATATATCTGTAAAACTTGCTCATGTACTTACAAGTGAATTTTTTAAGCTTAGCCAAACATGCTTGTTTAGGAGTGAGAAATAGAGAAAAAAGAAAGGTCTGACCTTTTTATAAACCGGCTGATCACCTTGCTGATAAGATTCAATCTTGACAAAGTCAATATCCATGACAGTATTAACTTCTAGAAATGATAAATGATGCACAGGAAAGTCGATGGCCACATAAGAATTTGATCTTGAGACCCATGTAAGTTTCATATTCATAGAAGCTACCAACATTGGAAAACATTTAAACCAAACACATACATTGGAAAATAAAAGAGAAAATCAATCAATCAGTCAACGAAACGAACAATCAAAGTCAACATAACCAAATTAAATCTACAAGCAAGAAAACTATCAATTTCTCTCAAACAACAATAATTCCAAAATGAAAAACAGTGTAAGTTTCATGTTCAAAGCAGCCACATACAATGAAAAACAAAAGAAAAAATCAGTTAAGGTGAACATCGTGCTTAAGGTTAGTGAATTTGTAATAATTGTAGTTGATGATGACGAGAATACACTGCGAGAACCAGGGATCACATTCTTTCTGATACCTTCAAACTGAGGCATGAAATCTCCTAGAATACCCATGTTTATATGTTAGCACATGCACATGCACATGCAATGATGTTTAGCTACACAAATGGATAAGAATTATCTTGAAAGGCTCGCGATGATGAGGAAAACTATTTCCTGGAGCAGAGAATTTTTCCTCTTTCTCGGGCATCTTTTTCTTTTGTCAGTAATTAAAAATTCTTTTTAACAGCATATGTAAATTTTTTTTTCCCCTTTCTATATTATGAGTTTCAATGGACATTATTTGCATCTACTCACTATAAAAGTTACAATTTAGCCTCTGTTTGGAAAACCATTCATTTCGATAAATGCATTTTTTTTGTCCTTTTAACCATTCCTTTCGACAAATACAATTTTTTTTTCTTTATAGATTAAGAGTTTCAATGGTTTGCAGCTGCTTACTATAAAAGTTACAATTTTAGCCTCTTTTTGGATACAATTTATAAAATGGTTTATAAATTCCGTCAAACTCACATTAATTTCAATCGCACATTCATAACTAATGCTCAGTATTATCAACACATTTCATGAGATCTACTAATAATCTTCTTACTATTCCTATTTATAAACCATATAAACCTTTTATAAATTTGCCAAATGGAGGCTTAGTTACGGCGAAAAAAGAGGAGAGTGAATTTATCAAAAGTTGGAGCTTTGCAACAGTTGCTCCTTTCATCCTTTCCAACACATGAAAAGGATTGAAGAAAAGATGAAGGAAGATGTAGAAAACGTGTAAATCTAAAAGCAGCATCAGAGCAGGAGAGAAAATACTATGGAAATGTTCTCGCTCTATGAAATTAAAATAAAGATTACTATTTTCACTCGTACTCTTTTCTGCGGTTTCTAACACGGAAAAGAGAACAAGGGCACACACATTGATGCTAAAAGTACATCAAGAGGATCCTAAAACAGATACCACTGAAAGACAAATGATAGTTAAGCAACTCACAGATGAATGATGCGCTGTTTTCATAGTTTCCTTATATTAAGTCCAATGAAATTGAATAATAAGTTGGAAAGAATAAAAGGCAGAAGAAAAGTCATATATTACTAGGAAAAGATTATCAAAATTGTGATGTCGCTGAAACTTACATGGCGTAGAAACATACGGCCGGTAAAGATCAGCTTATGAATGAACACATTATCAATATCATGTTACAACTGATTTCCTTAATTTATGAACTTTATCTTCGTAGCATCTTCTGTATCTTTTGATCTTTGAGAGGAGATGAATAAACTGCCCTTTTTCCATCACACGTCTTACAGTTCGTGAACTTCAGACAGCTTTCTTGCATGTCGTAAATAACTGACTAACGTACTGTACATGAGAAAATTTGGATTACAACCTTTTGATTCCATCTCTTTCAACATCAAGCGAGCCTCTTCAAACTTCCCAACCATACATAGCCATCGGATCATGGAATTATAAGTAAACACATTTGGTAATTGCCCCTTGCTTATCATCTCTGTAAACATCTCCCGAGCCTTATCAATCTCACTCGACACAACATAACCTGTTATCATGGCAGTATAACAGACAACATCCGGCATGCACCCATGCTTTATCATTTCATTGAAGAAATACTGGCACGCATCCATATTGCCAGCCCGACTGAGTCCGTCTATTAATGTGGTGAAGTGGAGAATGCTTGGATCAATACCACTTCCTTCATGTGATTCACAAGATTAATTGCTGCCACGGGCTTGTCCCCTTTACCGAGAACATGGAGTAGGAGTCTGAATGTATGAAAATCAGGGGAAAATCCACTCCTTCCCATTTCATCAAGTAATCTGTGAAACTGATCTAGCTTCCCCAACCTAAACTCTGCAGACATAATGATATTATAAGTTAACATGTCCGGGGAATGACCTTCTACTAACATCTGCTGATACACCCACTCAATCAACTTATATTGATTAACTGTCAATAGAGCACGTAAAATTGCATTAAATGAATTCTTAAACGGCCTATAATTAAACGTCTTTGACTTAATAAACCCCTCTACAACCTTTCTAGCTAATCCAGCCTCGCCACAAGTACATATCAATATACTGAAAGTGCGTGCAGTAGTAGGGTACCCTTTCTCAATCATCTCATCAACTAATCTCCACATTGCCTTGTATTCCTCTGACTGCAAATATCTTCATTATCAAGTGGTATGCATTTGCCGTGTGTCTGTAGTTCTCTTGTTCGCTGGACCACACAAAAAATTTGTACCCCAGCTTTGCGCACCTGTTTTGGTTAATGTAATTTATCGTTTTCAAGATACCATAGAGAACCTCTCTCACAAGAAGACCCGAAACCCTTATACCTAAATCACTTAAATTAACTTTCACATTGAATCCAGGACCATCTTGATGGAGAATTTCAAGAATTCTCGCAGCATCACTTCTCACTTCATCAATGAAATTCTGTTTCCCTGAGAAGTTTGAGTGAGAAAGGCCCTCAAAATCACTATTGACCATTGAAGAACCGATTGAATCATATAAAGTTGTAGGCTTTTCATCATCCACATTGTACTCACAACTCAAACTTTTCCAAGATTCATTAAGAAAATCCTCGACTCTGGCAAACCCATTTTCAACGTCATCACAGTTGAAACTTTGACAACATACACGGCTCAAAAATATGCAAAAAGAAGAAAATCCCTTGAAAATTCTTGGACCAGAAAGAGCTACAGAGTACATGACAAAAGTATATTACAAATGGAAAAAACTCATTATACCTGTAGCTAATTAACACCCATAAATTCAAAGACGCCAAACAAATGATATCTAAATCCAAGCACAGAGACTTCCAACATGTGAAGTTCAACAAATCGAAAACTACCCACTAAATGGAATACAGACACACACATCGGTAGTTGTGTTGTAAAGGTCATTCATTGGACCAAAATTATGAGCTCTATGTTGTTTGTGTTAACTGTAGCCCAGATTGAATTTGGCGGAAACAATCGTGAGGGTTTTGGAGAACGGAATAGTAGTTATTGGAGGGGAGAAGGACTCGCCTGTAAGTATAAATTTTAGGGTGTCCTTCGTGGTCTTCTCAACTGGCCAGAGATTTTAGGTTCTGCTTCAGAGAAGCGTTCGATTCAAACTGGTAAGTAGATGCAAAGAGAAGCCCTTATTGAGAATAGTGTAATACTGAAATCTTCAATGTCTGAAAAACCATGGGGTCTGAAAGAAAATTCATGAAATCTGGACCCTTCATCTCTCTCTCCCGTCTCTTTTTTCTCTTTGCCACATACCCTCACCGGAGGCAACACCGGCGCCGCGATCACGCACAGTAGGCTTTAATTATTAAGTATAGTTCAATCGATCAATAAAATGCAATTAATTACAAAATGTTCTCCAAGATCACTCACTGTAGGCTTTAATTATTGATTATAGTTCGCATATTATCTAAACTGTATATTACCATTCCAAAATCTCAAACATCTTGTTATTACAATCCACCATCTCAAAAACGATAACTTAATTTCTTATTGAAGCAAACAAATAACATTTATATGTAAAAAAAGTCAGACGAACAAAGTATAGAACCAAGAAAAACTTCGACTTCCAGATTACACGCATACGAGCCTTTCAGAATCAGTTGCTCGATTCCTGCAGCTGCGGCTGCCCTGAAACTTCCTTGTGGTTCTCATTGCCTCGAGTTGGAGCCGAACCCCCTGAAACTTCCTGGCGGTGCTCATTGCCTTGAGTTGGAGCCGAACCCAAATCGCTCACTGCACCTCACGCAAACAAAATCAGCACATTAATGGATAGTACTGGACAATATGTTGTGAATCTTTTTTAATGATTTACTTACCATGGGATTGGCCAAGTGAATCCTTAGCAGTTTGCATTCCAGAACTTTTGCCAAGCCAAGACCCTACAGCATCTTTGAATTTATCAACCATGCCTGATCCTTTGCTTTCATTCCCAGCACTCAGTGCATCTTCGCCTTCTCTTTTATTTTCAGTACCAGTGCTTAAACGCCTTTCTACTTGCTCCGATTCAGTCACCTTCCCCTCCCCTGTCCTCCCAATTTCACCCTTCTTATGGAGTGCACTCGATATAGCCTCTGACAATGCCTTATCTTCATCACCAGGCCTAAATTTCTCTGCCAAGTAGTCCTTAACAGAAAGGCCCTTATCAGTTCCTTTAGTGGCTGCACCCTCATTCCCTAAGTGGGCTGCTCTATCTCCGCCTTCATCCTGAATACCACTGCCCTGGACTTTTGATATTACCGTGCTGGAAGCATCCGCCACTTTGTGATAAACTGGTGCCAATTTCTCTGTCACGGTCGCTGCAGCACTATGCGCATATCCTGATGCTGTTTCAGATACTGGCTTCCTGGTCTCTGATGTGAGCAGCTTCTGAGAATCACGGCCTTCCTCATGAGAATCACGGCCTTCCTCATGTCCACCGTATCCGAGCTTTGAAGCCACCACATTCTTGGCAGAGATGGCCTTATCAGCAATTGCAGAGGTTGCATATGATAATTTTCCAGCCACACTGTCTCGTGGCTTGTCCTCTGTTTTACTAGGCTCTAAACTTTTCAGAGTTGATTCAGGATTCTCAAAACCTGTTTCTGTTCTAATTGTATTCGATTGTGGAGTTAACTGGTCTATAGTTGATGTTGGCTGAGGAGCAAACTGGTTATGGCTCCCCGTATACAATCTCTGTTCTGATTCTGGTTTTGATTTCGGGTCGTGAACATTCATCTTGTCCAATTGATGAACAAGTGTAGCAACATCTGCTTCCTTACCTCCTGTTTTAGGCATCAAACCAGTCAATATTGGCTCCGCGATCACTAGTTTATTCTAGTCCTATATTCTGATAACTCAGTACACACACGAAGGATGTAAATTATAACCGTTTACTTCTAAATCACATCAATCACGAAAGAATTTACTTTTTATTTATAAGCACAAGCAGAAGACGAACAAAGATATCAAAGCTAGAGAAATGTATTACCAGTGCCTGTTGGATCAGCCACTTTGGACTGATAATTTAGAGGTGGAATTGCTCCAGGAATGTTCTTTGGAGAATGAGGATCCTCCTCCAGCCCTACTGGCTGTCCAATTTTAACCCTCGTTTGCCCCACATTTGCTTCTTCCCTGCTGCCCATAACAGGGGAATCATCAACGTCGTCCCGCATTCCACCCGGCACAGAAGGCCTAGTTATTGCCTCGTTCTGTATTCCGCCCATGGCAGAAGGCCTATTCATTGCCTCATCCATCTCCATGGCTGTTGTCCTCCCCATGTTGTCCCGTATTCCACCTGGCACAGAAGGCCTGGTTATTCCCTCATCCCTTACATTTGTATCAAACCGATCCTCGCGCGTGTCAGTCGGTTTTTCC
Source organism: Fraxinus anomala (assembly GCA_903798345.1). Classification (NCBI taxonomy): domain Eukaryota; kingdom Viridiplantae; phylum Streptophyta; class Magnoliopsida; order Lamiales; family Oleaceae; genus Fraxinus; species Fraxinus anomala. The sequence continues at coordinate 8,639 of CAIGRN010143700.1, forward strand.
AAATTAACACCGGTTTGCCCTGGAGCGCTCCCTTGTCCAGAGTTTGCAATCCTAATGTCTGATGATTCACACACTCCAACACATGTTCAATATTAGCACGTAATCAGGCTTATTGATAATCTAAGAAAGAAAAATAAGTAAAATCATATCACCATGGGCTTCTGGATCATCCACCATTTCTTCGTCTTTATCTTCTTCCTCCTCTTCTTCAGAATTATGTCCATGTCCATGTCCGTGCTTCTTAATCGTGTCTTTCATTTTCTTCGCCTTATCTTTCACCTTCTCCAAAACCGATTTCTTTTCTCCATGATGGTGCTCGCCTTCACCTTCTCCCTCAACAGCTACAACAAATCAAACTCGGATAAATAAATTCTTCAAAAAATAAGCAAAAACTATAAGTTAATAACTTATAAGCATAATCAAGAGTCGAACCAGAGCGTAACCCCGCATGTCCTGGCTCTTCTTCATAGCCATGATGCCCGTGCAATTGAGATTCCATTTTTTACTGTAAGAAAAACTGTCGGTTTAAGTTTGAATTGAGAGGATAAAGAGAGATGAAGATGGGGAATTTATTAAATTGGCCAGCTTTGCATCGATGAAGCTCTATTTGAGAGACACGCGTATTACGTATCTGGACGCGTGTAATGTAGCTATTGTAGACGTGTCTATCGGGCTGGAAATGAGACTGGATAATCTTCTTGTATATCACCAAGTCGGCAAGTCCCGTTTGGCCAGTTGTTTCATATTATAATCTTTCAAATAGTATTTTTTTCAAGAATATATAATTAAAAATAAAAAATAAAAATTTTGATTTACGTGTAATATTATTTTATAGAATATTATATGATTTAAAAATAAGAGAGAATAATGAATTTTTTAAATAATGAGACCGAACGGGGACTAAATAACGATAGGGATGTTAATGGTATCGTGTACACAAAATCAAGTTCAATTCGTTTTTTTAATTCTTGTGGACCCAAGTTGTACTTGCTCGAACAAGCTTACGAGCTCACTAGTTGGCTCGTTTTTTTTATTTTTTATTTTAGAAAGTTAATAAAAACAAAAAAAAATAAGTCAATGATATACGAGCTCAACACAAGTTGGATCATGAGCCTCAAGCTCGAAAATTCTCGATTCAATCCATAATTCATATCCATGTGAACTTGAACAATTCAAAAATTGAGTTGAAACGAGTTGAACTAACTAACGACTTGACCCATTTACCCTCCCTAATGTACAACGAAGCTTTTGGATAAAACGACGAGGCCTCTCCAACTTCGTCCTTCACATTTTTTTGTTCAAAAGCTAATACTGTAGATAACTGTAGGAACAATGACCGCATAGAACATCTATCTCTACATATCTATATCCCGCGTTTATCAAGAGCGCCAAACTCGTAACAACTATGCCTGGGCTCCTAAATGCAAAATCCTGAATCCTTCAAATAAACCCTCACACACAGCAAACGTGACGTGCGATGCGAAATCGATTCCTCGCCGCCGCCGGCTCCGTTCAGACCTTAGACTGCATCCGCCTCCCTCTCCCTCACCACCCGCCGCCAAATAACTTCTCACTCTCCCAAGATTTTCTCCACTCCTTCCATGACATTCCTGTTCTCAGCATTCCATGCGAAGCCGACAAGCTTCAAATGGATAACGCTCTGTCTAAGTTCTTCTCCGACTTCCTTCCACATGACATTGATGAAGTCAACTTCGCTGAACAGGAGATCGGACCATCGGTAGTTCTAAAGGAAATCGTACGGTTTTAGTTTCCGAGGTAATTAATTAATGAGTTTGAGCACCTGATTTCCGAATTTATTATTCTCAGATTTTTATTTCCCATGTTGATGATTTTGAAACATCACACGTGAAAATTGATGGTGGTGTGAGTTTTTTAAGTGTTTCAACCAAGCTCAACTTTACAGGAGTCCTATAGGTTTGGAGTTGGCGATTATGCAGGCAATTGAATTACTGAGATCTGATTCCAGGATACATCTTTGAGCTGTCATATTTAACAATTAAAAAAAATTCTTACTTGTATTGTCATTGCTTGAGAAAAAAAGTACCTGTTAAATTTTTGGTAGAATCGGGAATGCTACTTGAGTTCATGCCAAATTCACTTTTGGATTTCCAATTATATATCATTTCTGAATATCCTCTTCGACTTTATTTAGTACTCCTCCGTCCCATTTGACTGACTTTTCTTATTTTCTTGTCTCATTTATATAGATGGACTTTCTTTATTTTTTTTCCCCAATTTTATAGTCATGTTCTTTATTGAGAATGTTTTGTTTTGTTCGTTTACTAATATACCTTATTTAATTTGCTTAGTTATAACCAGTTTTTCCAACTTAATCTTGAAATTGTAAAAATTTAAAGATACCTATTTCTTAAAAATTAACTCGTTCAATTTCTTTAATACTTCCAACAACAATCTACCACTAAGTGTTGATAATTAAATAAGGCTAAATTATGGAAGCTTTTGGCAAAAAATGTTTTTTCAATAACATTAAGAGCTTGTTTGGGATCGTCAATTTTTTTTTTTTTTTTTAAAGAAAATGCATTTTAGAGTAATATTTTGATGGAGAATGTGTGGTTAAAAAATAAGAAAAAGTTTTAAATTTGCGTGTAATATTATTTTATTGAGGAATGTGTGGTTGAAAATAAGAGAGAAAAATAAATTTTGGAAATAATAAATACCAAACAAGGGCTTAATTCATGTGAAAAACAAAATCAGCCTATATAAATGGGACAGAGGGAGTATCAAATTTGTGTAAATTAGTGTATTCAACCTTTTTCCTATAACTTTAGTAAAGGTCAATAATGGCTCAAGTTTATATTTAGTAGCATTTCTTTTTCGCTTTCCTCTTCTAAGCCCTGAGATTTACTAAATCCCATGATAGGTTTTTCATTTAAAATATTTCAGAATTCGTGAAAAATCATCTTATGACTTCATGTGCTGACGAAATATAAGAAACGTCCAGGTGCAGATTACTATAAGCTACACTTTGGATTTTAACATATACTGATTAATTTTGTTTCTTTATAAAAGTTTTATTTGAAAGTGGGAATAATAAAAAGAGAATCATGTTAAATAACCAATCATCTTTTCTCACTTTGTTAATCTTTATTTACGGTAGACTTGACCAGCATAAGAACTCAGAGATTCATTACGAAAAATGTACTGGATAATTTGGGTAATAAAATATCGATGTTTTAAGTATCAAAACATAGTATATAAAGCTATCCTCTATTACAACTTAGTCCTGTTCCAGGATATAAATCACACAGTATTTCATGTTATTGTGGGAACAGGATGAGATGACATACGATCATGGTGGTAGGAATGTTAATGAAATTGTTCAATTTGAAATTCCAGAGATGGATCTCTTCCTGCTTCAGTCAGTATTTCCCTTCTAAGTGTTGCATACAGATTGATGTCCTGGTGGTAGCAGACATGAACAATTAAGTATTTGAATTTCTACTTATTTACAATTTCTTTCTAATCAGCAGATCCCAGGTGGTGGACTTGAATATTCTCTCCCAGAGTTCGCTTGCTGAGTGTACTATCTATGGTAAATGCTTAGAAGTTTTTGTTTGTCTCCAGGCATAGGTATTAAATTTTGTTCAAACTAATACCCAACACCCTCTGCTGAGCAGTAGAAGTTCAGCTAGAATGGTAACAATTCTTTCCTTTTTCCCAATTCGCTGTACAACTCTTTGGTTCGTTACTTTCTAACATTAATGGTTTAGTAGCTGGAGATTTAATTCTTGGTTGGCATGAAAGGTGATCAATATAGATTAAAGTCCTGATAAGAGAGGGATTATGCAGAGAACAACTTGAGTCCAACTCTATGTCATCTAAGAAGTTTAGGGCACCCTTTTCTCTCAACTAGGTTTTGTTCAACTTGTTGTGGAACCATAAACTGACTTAAAAACTGCTCTATAGTCTTTCTTTTACCCTCGAGAGTTGCATCCAGGAAGGTTCTACCAGCATTATTGTTGCTCATAGGGCTCAATGCTTTAGACATTTCCACAACCTGGATGACATGTCTACCTTCCTTTGAAGTACTGATAACGCAATTCTTATCCAGTCTAAGAATAAAGATATCACTTGTTAGTTTGAAGGTAAATTTGTAACTTCTTGCAGGATATGCCCACCTCTGACCTACCTAATTTTCTTAAGATTCAACAATCAGTTTATTCAGTCGATGACATCAGTTTAGAATATACCATGGAACAAAAGGCTGATTTTTTTAGAAGATGCTGGTTCCTGTGAAGGAGAGCTTCATTTTCATAATCTTCACTTTCTCCATTTTGAAGTGGACAGGGAAGTCTGGGTATTATCTTGCAGGCTATGCCACTTCTGACCTTAGTTTACCTAATCTTCTTAAGATTCAACAATCAGTTTATTCAGTCGACGACATCAGTTTAGAATACACTATGGGAAAAAAAAAGGCTGCTTTTTTGGAAGATGCTAGTTCCTGTGAAGAAGAGCTTCATTTTCATAATCTTCACTTTCCCCTTTTTGAAGTGGTCGGGAAAAGTCTGGGTATCATCAGAAATATAAATATGGAGGATGAGCTTCTAGATTTTGAAAATATTGAACCTCAGCAGCGGACAGAACTAGTATTGGGTGATGGCAAGGAGCTTTTGAGTTCAATTGAATTTGACTTAATGAAATATCTCTCAGGTCATCGTTTAGCAGTTCAGTGCCTTGAAGTTGAGTTGCACTGCTCAAATTTTGCATTGCAATTGGACTACGCAAGTGTTGTAGAACAATCTAATTGTGAGGAGTACTCAACAGTCAACATTTCATCAAGGCAAAGCAGATGGTGATATTATTGGATCAATGAACATTCGTCCATGTGAAGAATTCCAATTCTTTGATCAGGATCCATCTTATTCTTGTGAGGTCTTCTCAGATGCAGCCAAAGAGATTGAAGTGGAACCATGTGAATTCATGTTTGGAGAAACTATGATCTTTAGGAATTTTAGTGAATTGATTGTTTTTCCGGACTTACTCACATGGATGACTCTTTCAAATCATTATTGATGCCTATTATTTCTGGCCATGGAAGAATTAGGTCTTTGCATTCATTGGTTGAACAAATATTAGCACAGGTGAAATCACAGTCGTCATCAACATCTGATGGTCTATATTTAGATTGGCATTCTAGAAGATGACAACTTTGGTAAATATTCTTATTGTAGGAAAATGCTGTGGGAGATAGATACTGACAAGATAGATGCTTCTATGTACTTGATTGATAGTAGGGAACAGACCTATGATTTTATTCTCCCTAAGGATTGTTCTGACAAAACTAACTCAGAAGCCTTCAAGAAAATGCTGAACTTACCTTCTGCTGGTTTTTTCTATGTTTCATACTTCTGTTGAAACAGACCTATGATTTTTATTCTCCCCAAGGATTGTTCTGACAAACCAACTCAGAAGCTTTTAAGAAAATGCTGAACTTTCAGATAGTTTTTATAACCACGGAGACAAAAAAAAAGGTTAAATGGAGACATGTTATCGAAAACCGGCATTGAGAAGGTTCCTTCGTTTGTGGAATCTATGTCTAGTAATCTTTATTTTTTCTTAAATCCCTATAGATGTCACAGGAAAAGAAAGTAAACGTGCAGATAAGTCTGTTGATATTATTATGTGTCCAGGGCTTTCTGCCAATGATGATTCTATTGCTAGTAATGCTACCACCATGGTTCAACAGCAGTGGATTGTCAGGTTGCACCGAGTACAGTTGTCTGAAAAGATTCTATTGCTGATTGTTAATTTTCATAAAGTCTTCTTGACCCTCTTGGAGAACAATACAGAGTTGAGACAGTCAAAATCAGAGTCTAGATCGAGCTAGCAAGAACCTGATTTACTTTGCCTTCCTAAAGAAGAACTCATGGACCGTCTTAAGAAAAAAGCGCACCAAGTACTTATTTAGTTCACAATGATAATAATATTATATTGTTGATGATGTTGTGTGCAATTAAACAGATGTCTTTCTACCTCTGTTTCTATGGAGTCATGCTGCTTACCTATATGTAGACAGCTTGTGCAGCAGCCTGCAGTGCTTAAAATCCAGATTAAGTTCTGTATAACTTGATCAAAGTTGCGGATGAGAGGGCTGAGAAAGATATATGTGAAATTCATCCCTCCCTTTCTGTTGTGCGTGAAATTTTGTGGACAAATTTAAGCAGCAGTAGTTTGAAAATATTAATTGTTGCTGACCGAGTTTTATGGTGGCCATTGAAGAGACTGTTGACATCCATGAAAATATAATATAATGAGCTACATCATTTATCTTCCCATGCAAGTCAACAGGGTCGTGAGTTCACGGAAACCATACTAAATACTATGCTTTCCTTGGGATTGTTGTTTGATATTTGATGGAAAAAATTAACATGACAATTTCTTTACCTGATGTAGTGAAACTTTCCCTTGTTGATTATGGGACGTGAGGAACTAAGCGCGTCTTTCTTTTCCAGCTTAATCTCGAGATAGGAGTCCAGTTAATCACTGACTTGTCATGAAATTTTTCTTACACGATTCATTGAAGATTGACTAGTTACAAACATGAAACGCAGAACCGATATTGCATTATCATGAAATTCTACCGACATGCATTCATATATTTGACCTTCCAGTTTCAGTATATGACTCATGAAATGCTATTCATGCTCGATACAGACACTTTTCTTTGCTCCAAGCTAGTATGAAGTGAAATCCTAAGTAGGAGAATAGAAAAGTATTGAAATGTTTAATTCGGAGCGTGAGTCCTTAAGTTTAAAGACAGTGCAAATAATGTATTCTAGTGAAAACCTATATTGACAGTTTTGGACAAAGAAAACAATAGAAGATTCACAGTTTTTGGTAGCAACATTAGTCTACTATATATTATTGTCATTGTAGTGGACAAAGAGTAATTCCCCAAGTACAAGGGCTGTACAAGGGCTATTTTCACAAGGGCCTCCTTACAGACCCCTCACTGTAGCACGGGCCCCACCTGTGTTAAAAAATTGAAAAAAAATACCACCCTCCTCCCCCATGTGTTTTGCCCGTGAAACTACCCACCCCCCTCCCCCTGTACTTGTAGCAAAGCTCGTGGACTAAACCTTCACCAATGCTTGTACTAATAGAAGTTTCTTTAGACGTTTTAATCTTTGATATTTTTCCTATTCCAGATTTTTGAGGGATAAGGTAATTTCCTATCTGGAATTATGGAATCATCAGATGAACTCTATGCTATAGCAGGTAGCTTAGGAATCGATATACATCTCTTCTATTCATATTCATCCGAGATGACTAACGAAATTATATTACCTTGTCAAATAGGGGATTTTGTCCTAAAATGCCCGACTCGGAAAGTCGGGCCGAATACTTCCTCACTGCATTTCCGATGAAACCATTGCTTTGCTAAGTGAAATGAGTAGCTATGGAGTGTGGGAGGATTCAAAATCTAGAATGACAGACTGCTCCTCCTTAGTGTCTTCAGCTCCCGACTCAGAGACTGCCAAATTCAGAAGTGCGTCTGAGAGGAAGAAACTAAAATATTGACGCGAACTCGGGAGCGGGATTAGCGTGGAAATCGGGGAATTAATTGAAACTGTCTGGAAAGCCCAAATTCAGGTTGTAGA
>CAIGRN010143702.1:0-26826 GCA_903798345.1 Fraxinus anomala
TTTTGAGATACATATTCTTTTATCAGTTACATTTGACATAAAAATTTTCTTTCTATCTTCTTGCTTATGATCAATAATTTAATATATATAATTAATTTAACTAATATGCAGTAGATTTTTAAAGTTTGAATTTTTATTATTACACATTATATTGTATGTATGTGTGTGTGTGTGTATATTTGTGGAGAAAGTCTATTGGAGTGAAATAAATATTTTGATTCCTCTCTTGTTGGTTTGCTTGTCTAATCCAATACAAAAGGTGCCTGGAGAAGATATTTATAAAATATCAATTGCAAGGCGGCTTAGAAAAATATATACCAATTAGTCAACAAAGATGGCTACATAGGAAAATATCATAACAAGGAGACAAAAATTAATAGTAAAAAGGGAAGGAGGAAACGGAATTAAGAAGCGACAATAGCAAAACCAGATTGAAAACGGGATAAATGTGAAAAGGGATGTGACATAAATGAACAGTGATCCTAGGATTTCATCTTTCAAAAGAAGGAGGGATAAGAGGTATAAAGCATATAGTACCTACCAAACACGGGAGGAGTTGAAAAAGAAAAAGAAAAAGAAAAAATTAGACAGTAAAATTTCGGAAAAAAGAGAGAACAAATTATCTTTGATTGACATTTGAGTCATCTTCTAAAAGATTAGTGCGTGCTCTTTTATGTGCTGTGACTTGGCGTGGCTTTTGTCATTGAATGATATCTGATTGTAATGAAAACCTATGTTAGATTGTCCCATGAAAAAATCAAAAAGAGTAGTACTTTTTATGAAATTAAGACACCAAGGGTATATATTTGTTCAGCTGTCATCAAATGTCGTAAAAGGTAATTAGAAAACAATGAGAGTGTTCCTCCAGAAATCAATATACATTATTGAGCCCCATTCTTTCAAGTCCTGTTCATATTTTTAGCAACTAGCAAGTATCTTCCGAATTTTTCTTTTTCTTTTTTTGGGGGTGGGGGGGTTGTATGGCATATTGAATCACACTACAAGTTCTGTCTAAGCCAATTACGGGGGACACCTGTCCCTATATTGACCCTGTGCGATTTTCCCTGTACATGGGGAATTTTCCATATCATATTAGGTTTGATAATGCTATTACAAGGCGGCTGATTTTAAATCTAAGTTGAACAATAGCTCTATGTAGATACAGTTTACGATTGAGATAGTTTTTTAGATTATAGGAATAAGAACGGAATTTGAACTGCGAATAGAGAGAAATAGGCTAAAAACAAGAACGGACGATCAAAAAAGGATAAAAAATTAATTCGAACCCATTGATTTTACAATGTATCCTTTAGACGAATTTATTCACTTTTGTGGAGCTTAAGGCAATCAGCAATCATTTCCTAAGATAGCAAAATTAGGTTTAAAATTGTCAAATTACATAGACAATGTTCTACATTAATTTACGGTACCACGAAAGAGATTTTAACTTGTTATTCTTCTTTAATCATACTTAGAGTCGTCAATCCAGTATATCAAACATGCTTATATTACAAGAAATGTGGAAGAAAGTTCAACCAAAAGCAAATGAAAATAAGACAAGGCTCAATTGTTCAATTTTCCATAACAGAACAAAGCTCAATTGAGCCATAATCAAGCAACTCCTCGATCATCTGCTCTATATGATCATCTTCAAGTGCCTTAAGTTCTTGTCCACTCCCCATTGGAACATTCTCTTTATAGATGCAGTCTTCTCTGTTAGTACATGAAGATTGTTCTGCTGCATTTAGTTGCTTTATAGGCTGTTTCTTGGCCATTTTGAATGATGTCATTTGACATTTTTGTAGTTTTGCCATCAATGTAGCTGAAAGAAGCTTGGCCGATGATGTTTGAGGCTCATTGGGGTTGTAAGAAAAGTTTGTTCGTGCTCTTGGCCCGCACATGATCCTTGCAGCCTCATCGTAAGCTCTTGCTGCATCCTCTACCGTTTCGAACGTTCCCAGCCATACTCTAGTCTTCCTACACGCATAAAAAACTGTATTTAAGTCATGTCCACTTGTCGCTACGGATTTTTTACTGTATTTTTCCTCGAACCTCTTTTTCTTATATCGAAGGAAAACGTTCCCTTACTCTCTTTATATAAGATAATGAAGGAGACAAAGGTGATCTAATACAAAATCTACAATCCGTGACGAGTGCAATAGTACTCGAGCCTTCAAATATCGTTTCACTCACGAATTTTACTAGCAAAAGCTAAAAAGAAATGTTCACAATATCAAATGCACTGATTTAGACAATTGTATGTAAATTGAAAGTAGAATTTAGGAAGAGAGAATTTACAATAACGGATGGCGAATTTCGGACACCCACGAGCCCCACTGACGCTGGCGGACACCCCGGTATCGTTGCTGCGGTCTAGCCATGGCTAGATAAGTAGAGCAGAAAGTTTAGAGAGCAAAAAATGGTAAGTGTTTGTGATATGTGTCTGAGAGAGAATGAGAGTGGCAACAGAGATTTTGAGGATTGGAATGAAAAGGGTTGAGGGGTTTTTGTAAGCAATCTTTGCGGCCTTCAGCTGTGGGATTGGGTCCACGTGACCTTCTATTCTTTAGTTTCTTTCCTTCCCAATGAAAGAGAAAAAATTTAGAAAAAATGAGTTTTTAGATAAAGTAATTCGACATAGTACCTAAGAATGTAAAGGTCTCGACATCATTCATTTATAGAACTACCCTTGTGACATACCTTTAATGAAAAACTGAATTTGACTTGCATTTAAGGACTTTAGGATTAATCGGACTTTTAAATAAGTTTACTTAACAGTTGAGCGGGTCAGTTTAAGAGATCGAGAATCAAGACTAATATAAGTGCTTATTTGATGATCATGATGATATTTATAGGCTAAAAATAGATTAACTCATATAGTTTAATCTTAAGATCAAAGAATCTTAACTTCCAAGTTTCAATAGGGTGAGGTGGGGGGAGTATGGCATATATATATTTTTATATGTATAGGCTATAGAAGAGTTAAGAAGCTTGAATTTATTGTAGTGTAACAGAACAGTAGACAAACATACATGGCTGATCACATCGCATTTACTAAACATAGGAAACCTGCCCACATGCCTCAGCTGCAACGTCAAGATTCTTAGAGGATCTTCAACGAAACTAAGAATTACACTAAAAAGTGTGTCATATTACTTCAAAATATTTACATGACAAGAAAAAGTTGAGGTTATTTAGCTATGGAGGATGGGCTAAATTGGAGATGTTCTTTCCATACCCCATTTTGCTTGCAACATGTACAATAAATCACATTGGAGATGCTCTGCAAAGACGAAATGCATATTTTTATGAGGATAAAAGGTAATTTAATGAATATTTGGTCATTTTTCATTATTAGAGAATGATAGTGCCAAACTTGTTCATTTTAAAAAAATTGAAGACCAATGGTGCAATTTTTCCCCATTATATAATGAATGCATGCTGACACATGGGGATTGTAGGGTTGTAGCTGCTATTTTTGACCGGTGATCCTATACTAAGATTGCGCAATCCAAGAAAGCAACAAATGTGTCTTGACATGAATTATCTGCATTAATTTCTCTTCCTCAGGTCACTCCGCGTGCATTTACCACTTGAATTGATAACGTTGTCACTCGTGACAATGATGGCTCTATGGCCCTCTTCGAGCTAAACCGTAACTCTATAAAATATTTCACAGACAATTACAACAATTTTAAAATGTAAGTAACATTCTAACTTGAAAACTGATGACCGTATTTATCTTATTATAGGCATCCTTCACCATTTCTCCTTTATAAACATTGAGTAGATATACGCTCTACCTAAACAAAATTCTCTAAATTTAACGAAACTTTCCCCAAATTGCCTTATTTGATCTTTTAAACTTTGTTAAATTACAATCGTAAGCCGTCGCAGTCATCTTATCTTCTATCATCGATAGCGATTTCCCATGTGAAACAATCGTTAACAGTATTCACTAATTTGATATTAGTTTATACTTGACGTATCGAATCTAATAACCTCGACCATGATAGAATTGTTTATCTTTGACAATAATTTAAACTTTACTTTTATTAACGGCTCAAATTTCCACTTTGTGCAAAGTTCAATTAATGTAATCCTCATTCTCAACTCAATAATTTTTAGTTAGTCTTGGAATTGATTATTATTGGTCTCAAACATTCTAAAATTGGATTTTGTGACTGAGACAGATTAAGTTCTCGTTTTTCAACAATTTGCATGTAACATCATTTTCATAGCTCTGATAATGAAATTAAGCAAGATATGGTTTTAAATAGGGTTATTTACGAATTTATAAGGATGGCTATGTAATCAAATTTGGCATCATTTAAGAAAGTTGATTATTTTAAACCTGGCTAGTTGATTTATTAGAATTTTTTGTTTGTACAATTTATAGGAGTGAGCGTACACACGTTTATAATGCTTTACTATCACTGTGAATCGAGAGAAACTCCAAATGCAAAAATGTATGCTATTTGTCGTAAAAGTATGTAAAAAATGAGGGTTTTGAAGATTAGCGCAGCCCCTTCTATGTATCTCTTCTCTAAACTATTTGTTTTTTATAATCTCAAATAAAGAGTGTTCATATTTGGAGAGTGCGAGTAGTTCGAGACTTATCCTAAATTTATCCAAAATTTTGTTATAGTATCATTGGACTTTCACGAAAATATTTATTGCTTCAATATACAAAAAATCGAGTTTGAAGTAAACTTTGCTTCAGAGTCCAGAGAAATATGTATTACATGATGAACTAATAGTGATTTCTAGTTTTAATGGTTTTCGTCATTGTTGACTAGTTATCTAACTATTATAAAATTTTAGTAAAACTTTTTTGTTTATCGTAAATAAATTTCCTAGTTGAATACTTAGGTTAAAAATCAATGCTATAGTTTTTTACGTGAAAACATCAAGTCAAACATAATGTTTGTCCGAGACATGATATGGTATATGGTGGGCCATAAGTCAATGATTTCACTAAACCAGATTAATTGATCCTAAATTTAGGGTTAATAAAAAACATGGTTAGATGTTGACTAGGAATTCTTGGATCTATATTAAAAGTGGCGGCTGAAATTATTAGGAGCAATAGTACATGGAATTAAACTACTTTGCCACCCTAATTTTAACACCCTGGTTGACATCCTCTCACATTTACTCGGACCCACATAGGACCCACATGAATTAAAAAAGAAAAAAAACTTCCTCCCACCCCCCCTATTGTGAGGGTCTGTCAGGGAGGGTGTGATAGTACATGAACTCGCCTTAAGTATTGTCGCTAATCTGTTGCCTGCTGGTGATGTACACGTATCCAAATCATGGGATTTGCATCATTCTCCATCATAATTGCTTGTTTGGTAACGTATGTTTAGCCCTTATTTAATTTAGATGAAAATTATATTTTTATTAAAATTTTAATTAAAATTAATGAAATATTTAGCCTTTATTTGATTTGGATTTCATAGAATATACGATTAAAATTAATTATTAATTTTGATTAAATTTCTAGTTGAACCAAATATTGGCTTACTCGGTTCACAAATATTGCCCACTTATATATCACTCGTTTCTACGAATTTATAATTCCGATAACTCGTAGTTTATTATAGACAAGTATCACTAATAGAGAAACATAGTACTTGTTATTTAGCAAAATTTTAATGGGTCAACACATTTCATTATTTTTTATCAAAATTTGATAAAACTTTTAAGAATAGTTTGTCAAACAACCAACGGCGGACCGAGCACCCGGCGAGGAAACGCGGTCGCGCGTGCTGGGCTCCGCCAAAATAGTGATCTAAAGTGAGGAAGAAAGAGACCGGCGAGGGAGACGGAAGCGACGGGCAAGGGTTTTTTTTATTTTTTATTTTTTTGTAATTTGGCCTTTTAATAGGGCTGAAATTAAAATATATTTTAGTTGGGCCTTATCTTTACAATTGACCAGGCCAATCCCGTTTTCAAAAATCAAAACAAATTTCCATTTTCAAATTCCACCTCCAAATCAAAACCATTTCCATTTTCTAATTCCATCTCCCGGTGATGCGGCTGACGCTTCCACCAGTCCAGCCGTGTCGGTGCCGGAAGACTTAAGTCTCGAAAGTCAGAAGAGAACCAGTACTCGTTTTCAGTGACCGGCTGCAACCTGTCGATCGTGAGTTTTCTATTTTTTTTTTAATTCATGAATTATGACTATCCTTACTAAGAATTATGATTTATGTTGTATAAGTTAATTGGGAATTTGGCATTGAAATGAGATTTGTGATTTGTGAATCTGTGAATTTATGATTTGGGCAAATATAATTTATGTTGCAATTGAAAGTAACAACATTATTGTAAAGATTATAAAGTGTAAATCTATATAATTTTTTTTAAAAATCTGCTTCATGAAAAATTCATAGAAATTAATTTAACTAAATTCAATTTTGTACTTGGAAACAGGAAACAAGACCACAAATTGTTTGACCTTCTAAGTTTGAGAGGGATTATTTCAAGTGAAAAATAATTTGTTTTAGAGAATGTATAATCAAAAAGTTGAGAGAAATTATAAGATCAGCATATAAAATTATTTTATTAAATGAATATGTTATTAAAAAAATTTAATAAAATAATTTAGAAGTAATTTTAAATAATTTGTGCAAACATACGCTAAATTGGTAAATTGTAAATAAAATCGAAATAAATTGATTCTTGGTTTATTCAATCGAGACTTGTAATGACTTTTTGAGATTTAAAAAGTTTAGAGGTATTTAATGCAGACATTTGGAGACTCTTTAAAAATATTGATGTATTCAATTAAGACTTTTATAAACTTTTAAAAAGTATCTAAAAGTCACGATGTATTCAATTAAAACTTTTTAAAAGTTTTGGGGGCAAGGGCGGATCCCAATGAGGTCTAGTGCAGTCACAAGTCTGCACTGAATTTTTGGGCCCAACGCGTGATTGCCCTAATTTTTTTTAGTGAAAATTATACAAAACAAGAGTTTTCAAGATTCAATTTCAAATTTTAGATGTAAGGTTTCACTTTTCAAAAATCAGTATTGAATTAATAATTAAATATTATACCCACACAAACCCTAATTTTATTTCATTTCTCTCCCTTTTCTCTCTTCATTTCTCTTCATCTTCATTTCTCTCCCTTCTCTATCTCCGGCAACCGACGACCCATTCAAACTCTGGCAATCGACGACGAAGGAGATGCACCGACCGACACTGTTGGCGTTAAACGCTGTTGAGAACAACTCAGATCGTCGCTACTCCGGCTACAGTAGCACTCAGAACGTTACTGATCTGAGCTGTGGCGCCTTGAGTGTCATTGATCTTAGTAGCGGCGCTCAGTTCGCCACTGTGCAGTGGTGAACTAAGCACCCTGTGCGCGATTTGTGTTGTTTTACAATAGTTTGTGTTATTTTTGTGGGGGTGTTGGATATGGTGGTAGATGTTGTTTTGTTGGTGGCGATTGTGGTTGTGATGTGGCAGACCGGTGGGTTAGTGGTGGTCGTGGTGCGGCATCCAGGTTGCTTTGAAGTTCCAGTCTGGGGAGGAGTTGGTGGTGGTCGTGATGGCGATGGTGGTGGTGGTGGAGTGTAATGCTGGAGGTGGTGTAGGATGCTGGTGGTTTTGGTGTGTTTTGGTGGCAGTTGTGGTGGTTTTGATCTGGTAGAGGCTGTAATTTTTGTTGTCGGCATTGGTGGTGGATCAGCAGTTGCTATGATTTTTGTTGGATTTAGTGATGGTGGATCTAGCGATGATAGTGATAGTTTTGTAGTTGAAAATGATGGTCGACGGTGGTAGTGGTCGTTCTGGCGACGAAGGCTACGGTGGTGGTCACAAGTGTTGGTTGTGGTCACAAATTATTTTGTTGATTGTGACCATTAAATTGGTTAATTTGTGACCAATAAAAAAGATACATTGTGAACTAAAAATAATGTGTGACCTAAAAAATTGTTCATTTGTAACCGATAATTTAAAAATTTATGAATATCTGATTAGTTGTGACTTATAATATTTGTGATTTGTGATCGATAAATAAATTGTGAGGTATAATTTTTTGATTTGAGACCAATGAATAAATTGTGACCTATAAAATTTTTGAATTGTGATCGTAAGATAATTTGTGACATATAAAATTTGTGATTTGTAATCAATGAATAATATGTGACTTATTAATTTGATAGATTTGTGATCGATGAATAAATTATGACGTATAAATTTTTAATTTGTGACCGATGAATAAATTGTGACTTATAAAATGTTTGAATTGTGACCATAAAATAATTTATGACATATAAAAATTGTAATTTGTGACCAATTATATAGAATTTGTGATCAAAATATATGAAATTGTGACCTTAATATAATTAATTAATAAAATATATATTTAATTTATTTATTTATAAATAAAATTTAAAAAAGTGAAATTTGAAGTTTTAAACCTTAAATTTGAAATTGGTGAAACTTAACCTCTTAGTTATGAAATCTTCATTCTTCCTTTTTTTTTTTTTTAGATGCCCACTGCCCAACCCAAAGTGAAGTCCAAAACAATTACCAATACCCACTGGGAAAAATTCAAAACTATGAGATTTAGTTTTACCCATTTCAAATTTAAGATATCAAGTTTAAAATTTCAAATTCAGATTTTTTAAGTTTTGAAATTTCAAATCTTAGATTTTTTTTTTAAAATTTTATTTATAAATTAATTAATTAAACATATATTTTATTAATTAAAAATATATTAAGGTCACAAATTCCATATAATTGCACAAATCACAAATTTTATATGTCATAAATTATTTTACGATCACAATTCAAATATTTTATGAGTCACAATTTGTTCATCGGTCATAAATCAAAAATTGAAACGTCACAAATTATTTTACGATCGCAAATTAGAAATTTTATAGGTCACAATTCAAAAAATTTATAGGTTACAATTTGTTCATCGATCACAAATAAAAAATTGAAACGTCACAAATTATTTTACGGTCGCAAATCAGAAATTTTATAGATGACCACAAATTGTTTCGAGGTCACAAATTAAAAATTTTATAGGTCACAATTTACTTCATTAGTCACGAATCCAAAAAAAAAAAAAATTATAGATCACAATTTATCGATAGTTCGCATATTTATATATTACTTGGTCACAAATTATTTTTTAGTCACAAATTATCAAAATTTAAGGTCACGGACTAATAATGAGTCACAATAAACCAAAATAGTCGGTCACATACACCAAACACCCCATCTCCGTCCTGATCCTCCGCCAACACTTGGTCACAAATCAACCAAATAATTGGTCACAAATACTATCTCACCCCGTCCCCACCACAACACCACTCAAATCATCATCGTTGCCACCTGCACCACACCACTAACACCATCGTCCCCGTCACAACACCACCACCATGGTCACAAATACTATCTCACCCAACCCCACCCCGCCCCCGCCACAACACCACCCAAATCACCACCGTCATCGCTCCCACAACCATAGCCACCATCGTCGCCCCCACCACAACATCACCCCAACTACCACCATCGCCTTCTGCACCACACCACCAACAAAAACCATCGCCGCCACCGCCGCAACCACAACCACCTCAAGACAACCAGTACCACCAAAACCACAACCATCTCACTGACATCTATCATCATCGTCAGCACCACCACTCCCTTCAAACCACGCCATCGTCTTCTTCATTCCTCGCCACAGCCCTCACCACAATCAACACCATTGAACCGCCACCATCGCCCAAAAATCAACAAAATCACTGCCCAAAAATCAACAAAACCACCGTCCAACCACCAACATACGTCTCGACGTCCGCCAACATCACAACCACTACCATCTTCTCCATTTACACCACACCCAACCACCACAGATCCACCGCCACACTCACACCACCACAACCACCAACACCATATACACAACCACACATTGCGACAAAAAAAATGGAGAGGGGGGAAGAGAAGAGAGAGCGTAGCGACAATATGGGTGCGCGAACGCTGCGACGCCAGGTGAAGCCAGAGTCGGCTTTCTTTTTCCTATTGATGTCGAAACCGCAGGTGGGAGAGTGGGAGAGAGGAAGGGAGAGAGAGAGAAGAGCAGACTTTCTTTTACCTATTGATGTCGAAACCGCTAGCGAGAGAGTGGGAGAGGGAAAGTGAGAGAAAGGGAAGGAAGAAGATGGCGGAAGCCTTGGGCTTGGCAGAAAGAAAATGAGTGGTTTTGCTAGCGACGGCCTTGGGCTTGGTAGTAGGAGCCGGCTCCTTCTTAGCAGCAGAAAGGCGAGAGACAGAGAGAGGGGAGGAGAAGAAGACAGCGAGGAGGAGGAGACAATAGAGAGAGAAGGTGTGATAAATGATTTGAGATGTTTAGGGTTTGAATAATTATAATTTAAATATAGATGAATTAATATCTGATTTTTGTATAAATAAAGTTTATATCTGATTTTTGAAATTGAATTTTTAAAAATCTGGTTTTGTGTAATTTCCTCATACCCATTACCCTACCCAGATGGCCAAAAACCACTACCTAGTCCAATCCATTTCATTCAAAACACGAGACCGGCAGGCCTCTGCACTGTCGCAACACTCATTACCTACTATTTCAACCTGAATGGCTCACCCGGCTGCTCCAGCTCGCCTCCGTGCCCCGTCCTTGTTTCGCAGCCCGCTATTCAACTTCGAGCCATAGACGGCAGTAGGCGCCTACTACATACACATTACTGTACAATTGATTTGGCAATTGGCTACCAGACTTCCTCCCAATATTGATACATGCATGTATGTGTGATTGTGAATTATTGTCTTCTCTATCACTATAATTTGTAATTTTGTGAAATGTGAATTACATAAGTTCTGAACGGAATATTGCCCTGTGAATTGCACTGTAAATTGACATGTGCATTGTTCTGTGATTGAGATTTTGAGTCTTGCTAGTGATTTGGATATGATTACGTATGTTTTTAATAAGATTAAGAGAAATGGGGTTTTTAATGAATTCAGTTGCGGCTAATTCTTTGATTAGGAGCTTTGGAAGTGTTGGGATGGTGGAAGAGTTATCGTGGGTGTGGAAAATATTGAAAGAAAATGAGATAGAGCTTGGTTTGTATACTTTCAACTTTTTGATGAATGGTTTGGTGAGTTCTGAATTTGTGGAATCAGCGGAGTGGGTTTTTGAAGTCATGGAAAATGGTAAAATTAAGCCCGATATTTTCACATATAATACAATTATTAAAGGGTACGGTAAGGCGAGAAAGATTAAGAAAGCTATGGAGAGATTCCAGGATATGGTCTGAAGAATGTAAAGCCTAATCTAATTACTTACATCACCTTGATGCAGGTTCGTTATTGTCAAGAGGATTATGATTGTTGTCTGAGACTTTATCATGAAATGAAAGAAAAATTATTGGATATTTCATTGCATGCTTATAGTTTAGTTATTAGTGGGCTTTGTAAGGATGGGAAATCTATGGAAGGGTATGCAGTTTTTGAAAATATGATTCAAAATGGGTGTAAGCCTAATATGGCAATTTATACTGCTTTGATTGATGTATATGCAAAAAATTGTGCTCGCACTGAGTTACTTTTCCGGTTCCGCCCCTATGTTGAGATATTCAATTTTTTATGATTTTTATAAAAATCTTCATGACACTAATTTTTAAGCAAAAAGTATTAAAATAAAATCTCAAAATTTAACTCTCATTAATCACGAGATTTTGGAAGACTTAAAAATAAAATTTAATTAATTAATTAATATGTAATTTTTTTTTTCAATATTTCTCTTTCGTTTTTCCATTTTACAAAAATTAGAGTTATGATTAATTTTTTTTTCTATTAATTGTATTACTCTCTCTCTCTTAATTTTTTTTTTCTATTAATTGTATTACTCTCTCTCTCTCTCTCTCTCTCTCTCTCTCTTATTGTTTAATTCTATTTACCATGAAAATTTTAAATTATATTCTTATAACTTTTTTTTTCATTCATTTTTTCTGAAAATATCTATTTTTAATTAAATTATAAAAATTTATACATACTAATTTATAATTAAATTTAAATATATATTTTTTATTTATTCTTTAAAGGTTTATTATATTAATAATATTGAATATTAAATTTATTTTTTATATGTATAATAATAATTATTTATTTAATTAAGATCTTAAATTTTTATTCTTTTTAAAATATTTTCTTATTATATGGTGGAAAAAGGAAGGAGATGGGGAATTATAAGAATCATCAACCCTTATGTGATGATGTNAATAATAATTATTTATTTAATTAAGATCTTAAATTTTTATTCTTTTTAAAATATTTTCTTATTATATGGTGGAAAAAGGAAGGAGATGGGGAATTATAAGAATCATCAACCCTTATGTGATGATGTTACAATATTGCACTGGATCCACAAAAATTTTATCTCAAATGAAAGTTTTCAAAATATTTCAAATTTTACAAAAATTTCTAAAAATTTTAAAATGAAAGTTTATAAGTTTACAAAAGATTTCCAATTATTTCATACTAATCTCTAAAAAATTCACAAAATCTAGGAAAGTCATAACTTAAAAAAATTACATCAAAGTTTTCAAAATCCTTATTAAATACACCCCCTTAAATTCGAGTTGTTTGGGAAAATTGCCCTAGTTTGTGAAAATTTCAAAAATGCCCGTAAATCCCCTAGCGGCCTAGCCCTTTCTCTCCAGAAAAAAAGGAGAATTAAAAATAATTAAAAAAATGAAAGAAAATGCTCTCGAGCAACGAATAAATCTTCGTACGGTCAGAGCTCTCTGTATTGAAAATTATTAATTTTTTTCTTAATTGAGTTCTGTAGATTTTATAATTTTTTGATTATTGAAATAAAAGATGCCCTGGACTTCATCGAAGAAAGGATCCACAAATTCTACCGCGACATACAATTCATCAACTATGGATATGTTTCGAGCTGGTGATTATATCTTTCATTTTCGATTGTTTACTGCGAGTTTTATGATTCTTTCGGCGCTTAAATTTTAAATTCTTTATGTTTTATTTATTCTGAACTGAATTTTGTGGACACACTTTTGAAGAGTTCCATTTCGATTTCTCGTTTATGAATATATGTTGGAGGAGAATTTAATTAAAAATACCTTTTTTTTTCTAGTGAAGTGTATTAAACAAAATTAAATGGACAAATTTGTGAATCCACACACATTTATTTCATGCTCTGGAATTGGAATTGCTATCAAAACTAGTGTTGTGAAGTTTGATTGATCGCTTGAATTATTTTTGTGGATCATGCTTTGTCAGAGATGCTGGGATCATTGGACGTTTATGAGAAGTAAATCAATTTTGACCTATATTTTGGCTTTAATATTTTAATTGGTAGTTAGCTTTCCTCTTGTTTCCAATTGACCTTCACATGGCGCTTTTAGTTATTTGAATTCAGGAAAGAACTAAATGCAGTAAGTCGAGAATATATAAATTCGTGGAATTAGTGAACGGTATGTATTGCTTGCGCAAAACTGGGGCCTTGGGAAGGATTATAGCATCTGAAAAAGATGTGCATGCATAGATTACTTCTTTTGCAATCGAATTTGTAACACGACAACTACTAGATAAAACATGTGCCATAATCTGATAATCTTAGTAATTAATAATAATTCTACTTATACTGTGAAGTTTCTATTTTGTTTCAATATTTTGTATTTTCTTCTAAATAGATTAGCTGTTACTGGTAAATCTTCACCTCCTTTTGTTTTCTTTCAGCTTCTGGTAAAGCTGCATCCAAAGAGCTGGAACGTATTGATCAATTATTCTATTCATATGCAAACAATTCCTCTGATACGATCTAATGGTTTGTCTTATTGAAAGTGCTATCTACATTACAGTTTGCTTATGGTTTGAAGTGAAATTCATGGTTCCTTAGCCTAGTACGCTTTGATTTTTCTATTTTAACTTCTAAAGTAAATAGGGATTCAGTTGGTATGCCTTAGGTTCAATCGACTTTAGGATGTAATCACTATCATTTGATTGATGTATTTTATTTATGGTAGATCTATTATTTAATTAAATTATTATTCTGATAAATTAAATCAATCGAGTTCGAAGATTCAAATTTTGATAACTTGTTAATCACAAAGAGTTGTAATTGCGAAATATAATTTACATATGACTAAATCTTAAATAATCTATGATTGTAAATATTAATGAGATACGAATATCGTTATTGTAGTCGATCAGCACGTGTAACATTTCTCACTTATGAAGTGAGTAGTTAATCTTACAAGCTAAAATGTAGCGACATGTAAACGGATGCGTGGATTGGAGACCCGTTACAGAGATTCCACATGGATATTAATAATCACTAACGTTCGGAATTGGAATTGATCTTTTAACTTGAGGTCGTCATAGTTGGGGGTCGTCATATTTTGGTAATATTGGATGTTGCTGTCAATAATCGCTAATACGATATCGTTCGAGTATGACAAGAATCATATGATGTTGTGAATGATTAATAGAGAATTCATCATTTTTAGATAGTAAGGGATTATGACCTGCATTTCATCTGCTTAAGTTAATATCGAAATCCTTGGCTTGGTGAGTTCATAAGTTGAAAAGTGTTTTGACGATAATTGACTTAAGAATGAGACGGAAGGTATGATCAATTAAATTGAGATTGACACATCTCCATACCTCGTAACTCATCGAGTTATATTGACAAATGAATTATAGTTTCACGAAAATTGAACAAGTTTGGTTTTATCACACCACGTGACATTTTTCATCAAATTTATTATTCAACATATTATTAGATGTCAATCGGGGACGACGCATATGAATTAATTAATCTAGGTGAATTAATGATAAATTAAAATGAAAGTTTTAATTTATCTTATTTTGATCGAATCAAAATAATAATTTATATCGTTTGATATCGTGATCAAGAATTTAATGGATCATACACAAAAGGTGAGAACTAGAAGAATGAAACTAAGATTTAATTAATTAGTAGGACATTTGTAGAATTAGTTTGGGTTGTTTATTTATGGGTCCAAATTAATTACGTAACTAATGGGCCTACTTATATTTAATGGGGGTTCAATGCTAATGAAACATGTATAAATAAACAATTAGGATTTGAGATTTTGATAACAATACAACAACATTCATTAATATTCTTGTTAGTACAAGAAAAGAAACCATAATCTCTCATTTCTTGTGGATTACTATTGGAGGCTAGACGACTGAACAGTTATGGTGAGGAAAGATCGTGATAGAATAAGATTCACAAAGGAGATGAGATATAATGATTGATCGTGTTTGAATTCTCAAATGAGTTTGAAAAATTTGTTAAAGGTAATATTCTAATCACGATTTCTAATAAACACAAAGCCGATCATTTAACGGAATCGAAAATAAATTTCAAATTCCGTTGTGCATTTAGAAGTAAAATCCCAACATTTCTATCTTCCATGCCCATTGTTGGGATAGGGATGGGGGATGCTATCTCTCTTTTTTTCTCGTTAGTCATATTGGAAGTTTCAATAATAATTGAAGCTAGGAACCTATTCCTTTATTTCCCTCGTCACATGAAATTGTCCTTTAGTGTAAACCATATATAATAATTCATTATATTTAGTATGCAACCTTTCATCTAGTAAGCCAATTGAAAGTTTAAATTTACCGAATAGTTTAGACCTAAATGCGAAATTAAACCAATTAAAAGCAACATGTCACTTATTAATTGTTTCTAGATGATTAAAGTAATTTATTCAATTATTTCCTATGGTTAAACAATCTCAAACATTCAGATCAAAGCAGCAAATAAATAAATAACACCAAATATAATCACGGAGGAAAATCCCAACTCGGGATAAAAGACCTCCGAGCAAACTTGCCAGTAAAATCCACTAGAAAAGTTAATTTACAATTAGTCCAGACACTGCTACACTTTAGCTGACACTGGCCACCTAATTTGTAAATCACCAAGGATCTCATTTGGTTTTGCATGGCCGCATTTCTTATAACTCTAAGCCATTTTTCTCTCCCCCTGGATCAACAAGAACGAGCCTCGTCCTTGAGCCCCGGAACTCCGAGTTCATCTTCCCAAAACTCCAGAACTCGGAAGGCTTATTGGAGAAGGTATGATTTTTTGTTTTGGTATTTGATCAAAGAATTTTTTGTGTTTTGATCTATGGCCGAGACAAGATAATATGGGAATATGTATTTGATCTTCAAAGAATGTTCTCTTAACTTAATTCAAGGCTCAACCTTAACAAATAATATTTGGGATGAATATACGAATCAATGGAACTTGGGGTTGAATAAAGAGATATTTGGGAATATGTAATTGATCTTCAAATAATGATCTCTATAATGAAAATAATGTTTAATCACACTTTGGGACGTTCCATAACTTTTATATTTATAACAGAAGTGTTTTAGGTTGATTGGGATAGAAAAATAACAGTTTTATGCGGACTAGGGTTTATGTCCATCGAACCACCGCACGAGCACCTAGTGGGCGGCCAGTGAACTATCCCTGAGCAGCGGTCAGTATTTTCATCATAACGTTTTCTTCCGATATCTGATTGAGATTATTCAAAGTGCGTTGGAAAGCTAACTCAAATGCTACAATTTTTCTAGAAATAGCATGTTTCAAATTCAACTATTTTCTATATGAAAAATGCGTCCCAACTTGTGATTGAAAATTTGGAGGAACTTGTGCAACACTTTGACACTCATTTGTCTTCTAATTGCATTCTATTGATCATATTTGATCTTCTTGGACATCTTCGACTCTTCCAAGGATTATACTACCAACTCTTAACTATTTTGATTTTAATTACAACTCCATTATTGTAATTTTATCTAAGGAATAACCAATTACAAATAGAGACCTAACACCAATGAAGGGCAATTTTACATATAATTAATAGTTTCCTAGCTCTAAGATCCTGTCAACTCCCATGTTTGAGCCGCATTATTCCAAAACTCGTTCTTCTCAAACTCATTTTCAACCATACATTCCCCCAATAAAATAATTTGCGCATAAATCTAAAATTTTTCCCTACTTTTTAATCACACATCTCCAAAAAATTACTATTACAAAATCCATATTTTGTGAAAAATGGGGCTCAAACTAGGGCTTATAGGAAGCAGATTTTGTAAAATTCTTATTGTTTTCAAGCAATTGAATTACAAATTTATAATCATTGAGATGTTCCAATCTTCATTTGCTTTAATATGCTTGTAAGATGTGTTTTTTATACTATGACCATAAGTAATGGGTTTCTTTTTTGAGGAATTAGTGAGATGTTTTACATTTTTCTTTCCCACGTTCCTCGTCTTTGCTTGTACGTGACTGATTAGTAATATATGTTAGAGCAGACCTGAAGGAATTGAATCCCTTTGTTCAGATCTGGAAGTTGATCATACCGATGTCCGGATATTAATGCTTGCTTGGTAAGTTGCAATATTTTCTTAATGTTTTCTTTTCCATACTTCAAAATTTAAATTGACATTGATGGTTATGGTTTTAGGAAAATGCAAGCTAAAAAATTTCACCCGGGTAAGAAACGCTTTGGTATTTTCTTAAATGTATATTCACTACTAATGTTATTTGGTTTAGCTCATGATTCTCTTGTTTCTTTCAATAGATTTGTGTGCTTAGGTTTAATTTATTAGCTTCAACTCCTGTTTTAATGTGCGTGTTTGTATTTTTTTGTGCTTGTTGAATAAAGTGCAAGGATGTACCTCATAAATGTAATTGCACCACCTGTATCACAACGGGGAAGATCTTAGTAAATTCTTCTATCTAAAAGTGACAGCACAAGGAGGTGTTCTTTACCAGGGAATTTTCCGTATTTTTGCTTGTTTGTGGCAAATGATTAGCGCAATACTTTGACCATCTACAGGTGGTAGTTGATGCCGATATATATTTCTCTGCTCAAGAGTGTTTACCTGCCTAGAATTAAAATATTGAAAATCAAAAGTGGACTCATTTGTTTTTATTCATGTGCATGCCAAATACATGCATGCACAACAATTAATTAAAAAACTTTTTTATGTATCTTAATAAATTATTCTATCTAAAAGTGACAGCACAAGGAGGTGTTCTTCTTTACCAGGGAATAGTGTTTACCTGCCTAGAATTAAAATATTGAAAATCAAAAGTGTGCTCATTTGTTTGTATTCAAATACATGCATGCACACACGCACAGAATCTTAAGAACTTGTACATTGAAACATTTTTCAATTATAGCAATAATACTCCTCATCCTATTACTTGCTCAGGAAGAGTGGCGAGCAGGCCTTAAAGCTTTGAAAGTAGACACAATAAGTAAAATCAAGAAGGCACTTCCAGAACTTGAGAAAGAGGTATGGGTATCTTAGGTTTTGTAACTTCCTGCTTTGAGGTGAAACTATGAGTTCTAATGAGGTACTAGGTGATGCATCACAATATTAGTATTATAGTGTAATAGTATATTGGTTCTTTAAATAATCTCCTATCTTTTCCCGTCACAAGGTCAGAAGGCCATCAAACTTTGTGGACTTCTACTCGTATGCTTTTAGATATTGCTTGACTGGTATGCTCTTCTTGTCAGCTTACAGACTTAATGTTTGGATCTTCCAATTCCTGTTTCTGCGGCTAACCCGTTTGTATTCTATGTTCTTTCAGAGGAAAAGCAGAAGAGCATAGACATTGAAAGCATTTGCATACTGCTGGAACTTGTTCTAGGGTCGAATTTTAGGCCCCAAGCCGATGCGCTTATTCAGTATCTAAAGGTGAGCATCTGCCGTTATACATGTAATCTCAGCCTTCGAATGAATGCGAGATTTTTATGGTATTAATGAACAAACTGTAGATTCCAATTGGGTTTTAGGTTTCAGGTTTCTTGAATATTCTTTTGGTTCATAATTTGTTAGTTCAAATTCAAAGTATTTCTTCGTTTTATTTTGGTATTTGCTGAGATGGCTTTACTGGGTACTATGCTGTTATGTAGTTGATGAGATGCACAGACGAACACTTACTATATATTATACACTTTATGGTTGGTGCAGATGCAGACTGATTACAAGGTCATTAACTTGGATCAATGGGTGGGGTTCTATAGGTTCTGTAATGAGGTAATTCGCTGCTTTACCTTACATTAAATCATGAAATGTGACTTCTCTGTATGATCGAGTTATGTAAACAATTTGGATATAAATAGTTATGGCATTCTGATTAGCAGAAGTTTCCGATGCACTAATTAGGAGGTATTTCATACTAACTTGTTTCAAATATTAACAGAGATTTATGCATACAAGAGGGTATATCAAGGAATTATATTTTGAGTCTAAATTTGTATTTTTTTTTATTTTCTTTTTTTGTCACTTGTAATTAAAGCAATTTTGTTGATTTGATGATCTTGCATCAGATTAGCTTCCCAGACTTCAGCAACTATGATCCAGATCTTGCTTGGCCCTTGGTCTTGGATAACTTTGTCGATTGGATGAGAGTCAAGGAGGATTAAGGTGTGGCGAAGTCTGTATTGCCTACAGCATTGCTTATAATCAAACTAGTAAATTCTTCTGAAATTTCTGTAATACATACATACTGCTACAGTGAAAGTGTGTCATTTGGGTATTTTAGTTGTGTACGCTAGCAGGACTTGCCACAAAAATACCAATTAGACTGCCCAACTTCAATTCTGCTTTCGTTTGGAAACTTCTTTTCCTGTTACTGAAAATGCCTCTATTGTTCATTTTTTATTTTATAAAGCAAAGATAAATATAAACTGAAAGTGTTCGTGATCTTGTGTATTCTGCAACTTTTTGAGAACCTTCTCATCCTCTAGTTACTTCCTACATGTTGAGGTCTAAAATTGGCTTGCCGCACCCAGCACGCAAAAAGCCAATGGTTTGCATTATGGGGTGCGGATGGGACTATGTTCGTTCCAACTAATTTAACTGTAGGGCTAAGGGTGGCCCCGGCATGGGTCTACCTTCCGCAGCCCAGTCTACACCTCTAGATGGAGATGGAGACGTTTCCAGTTTCCTTCAGTTCCAATATAGTTACTCTATGATTACTATTTTTTGCAAAGTTCTGGTGTTTTGTTTCATAAGCAATATAGTAATGGTGGTGGAGATGCTATAATTGATTGATAAGGAAGTGGGTCCAGTTTCAAGTACTTTTCCATTTAAAAGAATATAATTTTGGCTACAAAAATAATCCAGGGGTTAGTAACTCGAGCAAAAGTGCCTTTATTAAGCATAAAGCACGTAGAGAAAACATGTTCTTAAAGGTGCACATTCCCTCTGGCTTTTTAGCTTAACCAATAAGGCAGTGATTTGATATATTTTGCAACCCCTCATAAGATTACAGGAAAAGAATCTAAAGGCCAGAAGATTACATATGTAAATTGAGACCTTTATTATTTGTTCGGTAAGTGGAGTTTACAGTTCTAGACAGTATTAGAAATAAAAGAAGTCAAAATATTTTCATATTTACTGTCTGGCACTGCGTCTTGTTTGGGTGGAATGGAATTAAGAACCTAAGGCGAAGATGGAGGCAAAGAGTTTATGCTTCGACTACCTCTGGTTGTGGCAAGTGGCTGAGAACACGATGAAGATGAAGATGAGTTAGACGAGGAAGGGAATATGTTCGAGCGGCTTCTCAGTATCTTCTTCTCTTCTTCACATCCCTTGTCTTCAATTTTGTGTTGGCCAACGTTTGTGGAATTTAAATTCTCTGGAATTATGCAGTTGCACAACAAACCTAGAAAACATATGTATTTATCAACAAGAAAAAAAAAATTAATAAATTTAAAGTGGATCATTAAGAGAAATTTATTAACCATAGCATCAATTTTTCATCTAAATTATTCTTCTGAAAACAGTAGAGAGCACCAATGATGAACATGGTGCTCCACCAAATACATATTCCACTTGAAAACATGGATGAATCATTTCATTTAAAGCAATCACTTTTTCAGTAACATAATCATTCTAACATCAAATGCTAACATCGCTTTAGCTTTTATAATAACAACTCGATTATTAGGCAAAAATGTGTATATTAAATTTTAATAACTCTAGGGCATGCATATCTGACAAACACAACTTTCTATATGTTTACCACACGCGTATTGAACGATTGCTAGTTATGATCTAATCATACAAAAAGATCGATCTTGTCTTAACCGGATTCTAAGGATTGATTATTATAGGCAGTGAGGAACCACCGTAAGACAATCAGAATCAAATATATTTGGTAGGAGAATTGTTGAATGATATATCTTCTTTAGATGAATCATAGAATTAGTACTTACCGAACCTAGCGAGTCGATTAATCCAACTCGGGATGGGATTTCCAGTGAGTTTAATGCAAACATCATTGCAGAAATGGTTGCAATTCTTGGTAATGAGATTATAAGCATTTCCTCTATATATTTTTGCAAGTTCCTCCATAATGATCCTGATCTCCCCAGGACTCACATCTGTCCATCCCATCAAAATTGACTTCCTGAATGTAAATCCATCACATTGTTTCGGTTCTACTTCGAAAATCCCTGTTGTTGAATACTCATGGCCTCCAAATGCATATTCTACCCCATGAACTGCCACAATCTCATCAAAATATATAAAATCAATCACAATTTTGATGATAGAAAATGAAATAACAAGTCAGGATTTTGAAGTATAAAGTTGTTCGAGCATGTTTGGCAACGTTCGTCAGTAAGAAAAATAACTTCAAAAATCATAACATAACATGCTCTTCGAGAAATGTTACAGTCGAGTTAATAGGTTTGTACAAATGAATGAAATATATCGACTTTGAAGCAAAGCAAGATGGGGATACTAACCTTGAACCCCAGAATGATAGGCCCCAAGACCAAGCCAATAAGCATAGCCATTAATGGAGGTTAGATCATAGACATTAAGGTACACTGGTACAGATCCATGGCTACTCTGAATTGAACTTCTTCTGCATAACATTCTTAACCAATAAAGAAATTATTTGCAGCCCTGATGATTGGCCTCTCCTTCAAGAATTAGGACACAAGAAATTGGAAATGAATTTGAATTCAGAAGGGTTGATGAAGAAGATTGAGAATAAATTTGGGATGGTGGCAAACCAAGGAACTCATATAGAATCTGAAGGTGGGGTGCGGGAAAGGTGTATTAAACGGTGCTCTACTCTATACTAAACATGCACTTAAGTTTTAGTGAAAATTAAAGTGGTTTGCTCTGTGATCGGTTGAATGTGAGCTGTTGGATCAAATTTTTTAAAATTTTGAAAATTCTTTTTTTAATGTAGAAAGTAACGTACACTATTATGATAGAGTATGGGGTGTGTATATTGTATTATGATACTTATAATCTATGATTAATTGGGTTTTGTTGGGGGTGGAAAAATTATAATGATATGTGTTGCAGTGGAAAATGGTGGGGTAATTAGATCGGTGGTTATTATAATTCGAGTTTTGAATCAGTGGCAGCATTCTCGATCGCATTGTATTCATAAGCTCGACTCGAGTAAATACATTTGATCTTATATCCTAAGTCCTAACTATCCACAGCTTCCCTAATTCTTGGACGTTTTGGTATAGGTTGGAGCGTTCATCCCTCTTAATGGTTTCTTTTCGACTTGTGATGCAGGGATGGATATAGTGGGGACTGGATAGAGCCGTAATCCGGTCTAGTCCCCAGCCCATTTCATTTTCTCAGTGTAAAAAAAAAATTTATGCTAAAAAAATTTTTATGCAATATTTTTTTTTTTACCTATTAGCTCGGCTTGTAGTATGATTTTGGACCCATTCATATTCGACGGGGTAGATTAAACACTAAACAAGATTGAGAAATAGAAATTTCGGACATATTTTTGTATTGTTATTCCCTCATTTCGACCCATAAACGAACTATAAGAGAGATGTTGGGGGTGAGTATACAATTTGGTGACTGAAATATAGGAACAGCTAAACACAAAGGACTATTAGAATTTTTGATTGCTTTCTACTTTTTATTTTGGTAAATCTCAGAAACTTCCCGAAGTTTAAATTAATTTTATAAACACCCTTTCTTGTTTTGAAAATTACACAAACCTCCCCAAAGTTGTTTTTAATAACAGATTTACCCTTTTTGCCAAATGCATGTATATATATATATATATATATATATATATATATATATATATGAAAAATGATTCAAGTACAGGGAATTTTTATTAGAAGTGGACATTTTTGAATTCCTACTCACATGTAGTGGATCCCATGTATAAAATAATGAAAATAAAAAAAATTCCTTGCGCTCTATATATGATTATATTTATTTTCTTTATTTTAATTTAGAGAAACATAAATTGTTTTAATTTCGCGCAGTTTATTTTTTTCCTTTTTGTATATAATGATTTAATTTTAACTATATTTTTGTGGATATTGATTCTCATTTAAAATGGACACTCTAAATTGATTTTAAAAATTTACTTCAAAAATGAACTAAAAAGCAATCTAAACGATAAAATTTTGATGCCAATTTTATCATATCTAATATTATGATAATATTACTTTAGTTTTATAATATTAGCCCTTATTTGTCTATCGTTATTTTCAAACTTTTTTTTCAAACTAATTTTCAACCATACATTCTCATAATAAAATATTTTGCACGTAAATCTAAATTTTTTCTACTTTTTAACCATAAATTCTCCAAAAATTCACTGTTTTAAACTAATTTTCATTGAATAATGGTAGGCATACATGGACTTAAATGTATCATAAATGTTGAGAGTATAAAAAAAAATTCAAAAGTGTAATAAAATCAATCAATATAAAATATTTAATGAACTCTCAATTAGCTTTATTATATTATTATAAAACATTTATTAATGTAAAATTTTCAATTATTTGTCTATCATATTTGTAAAAATAAAAATTACATTTTATAATTTTTAACAATAATATTTATAATGATATTTTTTTAACTGAAATGATCTAGTCTAAATAAAAAAATATAAAAGAATATCTTAATGAATAATGAGAGCTCGTGTAGAAATAATTATTTGAAAGTGATTCTTTTCTGAAAATGAGTGACTATGGAATAGAAAAAATTATAAGGAGTATACTCGATACATTTCGAATAATGCTATAGTTTTAACCAATAATTAGACTAGTTTTTCATCGATTCTTAATTTTTTAGTCGAACAAGAAAAGTTGAAGAAATTTTTTATTAAATTCATTTCAATATATCTTCGAATCGGTTGTCATGTAAAATTAGAAAACGTAAATTTATAGCACTTTTTGGCTAGTCTATTTCTGACGGGAGTTTTTGGTATAATATTTTAAATGCGAAGGACTGTTGATGTATTTATCGATTGATTGAGGGGTGTATCTGTAATTTTCTCTAATTCTTGCCATAGCTATTAGTATGCTTCGCGCTTTGTAGAGCAATTCATTAAAAAACCTTTCCAGTGGTATCACCCTTTTTGGGATTTGTAGTCGCCGACGCCAACAATCCTTTCTCCGGTAATATTGTTGGCCGAGTTTCTTTTTGCAGACACAGCACGGGATCAGCCTGAATGCGTAGCATTTTATTTGCCAACTGGAAAAATCAAAATCAAAATCAAAATCAGCACCATAGCCGAGATCGGACAAAACCCAAACCCGTCGCCGATTTATTTCGGACCAAAGACCCCCTGCACCGACTCAACGTTTCTTACTACACGTCTTGCAGCTCCAGCCTCACTGCCGCAGCATTTGAGTACTGAGGTAATTCTTTTTTTTTTTTTGCTGCAATTTCAATAAGTAATTACACTCTGTATCTTATTCTTTGAGTTTATTTATCTTGCTGCAACTAATCTTTTGCTGGGATTCCCTTACGAATTTGTATTTTAGTTTTATTCTTTAGGCGCTTCTTTTCTTTGCTGAAATTTGAATTGATTTTACAATGTGTTGGGTTTTTTGATACCAAATGAATCCCGGCTATGATGTAAACCGTTTTATGGATTATACTCAGCGGATGAGTGGAGTGAAGTGAAATGTCAATACTACAATTGTACACCGATTCTACAACCTATTTGGCCATTTGAAATAGCTTAATTTAATCAGTGATAGTCATTGCCCGACCCATTACGATGATTTTTTTTGGTTGACAGCCCATTTATTTGCTAGCTATTGGGCCCTTATTATCCGTTAACCTAAAAGCCCACACTTGCCATTACTGTTGTTTGTGTGTGTAATTGTTTTATTAGCCCATTTGTGTTTGAGGTGTTTCTTCTCCTTTCTCAGCCTCTGTGGCAGATTTTGAGGCTATATATAAGTCCCACACCTTGCCCTTTGTGGCAACCCGAAAGCAACCGGTATTGGGGCGTTGGTTCATGATTTTGGCTTGTCAATTGTGGTGGTCGATTAGTTGATACTGAGCCCGGATCCTTGGTAATTGGAGATCCTTCTTCAACACGATGTTTGTTGGAGGAGAATCTCCAATCATCAAATAACCGGACTCAGTATCGACACATATATAATCAACACCACAAAGTTAAATCCCAAAAACCTATGAACCAATCCGCCCAAAAACTGGTTGCTCTCGAATTGCCCACAAAGGGCAAAGTGAGAAGTTTTATTGTAGCCTCAAGATGGGCCACAAAGGTTAAGAAAAGAGATAAAAACAAGGCATTGAACCAGAAAGCACGAAGCCAGAAGACAGGAACGGAAGCAGCCGTTTTTTCTCAACCAAAGGGAAGCTAATAAAACCAATTTCACACACGGGTTTAGGCAACAGTAATGGGCAGCATATATAAGGGTTTTAGGTGGGCTTTAGGGTAAAGTTAATAGGGCCCAATAGGTAGATAAATAGGCTGTCAACCAAAGAGCCATCCAAAGGTTATGGGTCGGGCCATGAGTAGCACTAATTAAATTAGGCTATTTCAAATGACTCAAATAGGGTATAGGATTGGTTTAAACAATTGTGATGTTGATATACTACTTCAGTCATCTGGTCAATGCCGACTGAATAAACAATGATCTTACATCATCGATCAGGAGGTCGTTTGACAACAATTTGTCTAACAATGTTGATGGAATTTAAAGTTTGATCAAGTATTGATAATGGACCTCGTTCCAGACTTGAAAATTAGTTTAGGATTTCACTTTGGAATTTGTATGTTACAATGTCCCATATTTTATACTTAGAATAGTTTATTCTTTGTTTTTCCGGCCTTTTGAGTGGACACACAATTTCAGTGATTTTTCTTTAACAATTTGTCACTTTGAACTGAGAGATGGATAAAGTGATTGGAGTTGATGGAATTCATAAAGTTCTATCCCATATTTTGGAGGAACCAACCTTTACTTTGAATGAAACTCATTGATTACAAAAATGCAAGATTATTGCTGTGGTCCTAGGAAATGATAAAATATCTAGATATGACGTCTGCAGGTCGAGGTTGATAATGTGAGATTATGTTTGATACATATGATACTCAGGTGTCTGGGGTTGAATTGCTGTTGGATATTAAATAATATTTTGGGATTTATCAATAAACCTGTCTGGAGGGATGGAACATGTATCAGGCAAAAATAGCCATTTGCAGAATTAATTTGAAGTCACCGGCAATCGTTTCTCCGGTAATATTTTTGGTCAGATGTTGCCTCATTTTATAGGTCCAATGCCCCAACATTTTTCTCTCTATCTCTCTCTACTGACTTGTTCGAATCGTTTTCTTGGTATATTTTTAGTAGTGAAGAAGATGGGGAGAAGATTCCAATAATAAACCGGCCACCATTTCAAGCAATGGTGATGCGTCTTCTTCTTCATCATTGAGTCAGTATAGTGAGCAGTACAAAGCTCTTAATAATTGGATTT
>CAIGRN010143703.1:0-21946 GCA_903798345.1 Fraxinus anomala
TGTGTTTGTTTTTATTATTAAAATTAAAGTGATTAAAGTTTTATAATCGAAAGTAAACATTCCTTGTGGGATCACAATCCTGACTCAAAATGTCCACTTTATTACTTGAACGCGACCCGTGCACTTACAGTATATAATTTTAGCGAACAATTAACGATGGTTATAACATGTTATCGATCGATAAAGTTATTTAAACTAGGGTTTTCTATAAGTTACTTTCAATCAGAGTTTCGAGGTTGAAAATGGGTGTCTATACTTTCTTCCCAAAAGTGCCCCGTATTAAAGAGAATATTTCTACTGTCTTTTTTTTTTTTTTTTCTTTACTATTTTTAATAACTAGTAGGTATTTAAAATTGAATTTAAAATAACTTCCCAGGGGTCATCCACCTTGAAATATTTCAGATTCAAGCATGCTTAATTTTAATATCTGATAGAATCGCACTTCTAATAGAGACATAAGTTTAATTATCGTCACTTGGCAAAATTCTATTAACCCTAGTTATTCATATTACACGCACCCAGTTGTCGTTTCTATCCATATTGCGTCGCAATCGCTCAACGATTGCAATCAATTTTATTTTTGACACCTTAACTTTTTCATTTTCAAAAGTAGCAAAAAAACCCATAAAAATTCTCAAAAATTTCCTAAAAATTATGAAAATTCAAGGATGTTACAAGACTTTGTTCACTCTTCCATCCAATTTCTGTAATAGTAGCTTCTTGTTTGATGCTCTATCAGAACTCCTTGTGATAGCCACTGATGATTCTTAACTAGGATTAAGTGATTGCAATCAGATTGACGAGTGAATGCAGGGGCGGATCAAGCACCCGGCGAGCCGGCGCGACAGTCCGTGTTGGATCTGTCGGAAAAAATTAATTAAGAATTATGAAATTAACCATGTTGGGAAAAAAATAATAATTAAGAATTATGAAAATAATTATGTATATGTTATTGTACAATTTTGCATCAAAATGGTGCATAGATCATTTGGAAGAGTGTCCACCTTTCCATGTGTGATGCCTTGGTTCGACACCCTTCAATAACTTTCTCTCTTTCAATTTTTGAACATGGTAAATAATAACTAATATAATTAATAATTGTACCAATGTTCAACGAAAAGAAGTGTAGCTCATATGGTAGAAGGGTATGGGGTACGATTCTATGCTTTTATACTTTTTTGTTTAATTTTTCAATACAATAAATAATAACTAAACAATTATATATTATTAATTTTTGTTTTCGAAATAATTTCTTTAAAAAATTTATTGACTCAAATTATTACTCTATGATATATATACTTTTATTGTTAAGTTTTATTAATTTATTTTATAAAATTCAAATTTAGACAATCTAAGTGTTGTTCTTTATTTTTTTAAAGGTTCGAAAAATACTTTTTCTTTTGGGGTCAAAAATAGTTTTGGTTCAAAAAATCACTGTTTTCAAAATTTTGCATAACTTTCGCCTAAACTCGGAGCTTGTCTTTATCATTTACTCATGCTTTACGTATAAATTATTTCGTTTGAGTTCGTAAAAAATTTGATACTTGATTGTACATATATGATTGAAAAATGTATTTTTTTTCTTATTACTTCAGGTTGTTTGAATTATATTCTCAAATGTTTATGACTTTTTCACATTTTAGTGCATTTATATATTAATTAAAAAAATTTAACATTATTTAATTAAATAATAATAAACAATCTTATTACTATGGTTTCAACGACCGCCCTAACTGACTTAATATCATGGATCCGTCACTGAGTAAATGGATGAAGAAAACTTGAAATCTGATACAAATCAAATATGGTACCTAACGTACATAAGACGAATATTGAATCGATTCTTTTTAATGAATGGATCCGATCACAACTTTGAATATGGAACTAAAATAGATCAAATAGGAAAGATACTCAACATCAACAGGAAGTTACGGTATAAAAAAAAGGATTAAGGTTTTGTAATATATTTGAATTACTCTAATCTAATTCATGACCTATAGAAGACGATTTGGTAGGAATGTGATAATCGAATTGCGGATTTGATGGGGAATTTTCCATTTAGAAGTTTTTGGAATATAGAATAAGGCGTGAAAAAACGGGATTTATGAGTAGGAAAGAAAAATAATGTTATGTTTATTAGTTTTGAAAATTAAATGATAAAATATACAACAAACTGGGATGCCAAGAAAATTGGATTTGCCTTGTTTTTTATCCAAAAGTTTGACAGAGGGCTTGGCATAATTTTCCCCAAAAAGAATTAAGAAAGAAAACATGTTGATATTCTTATTTTCGACGGCGTTTGGATGTTGCCAAAATGTATACTCTCTTTTTTTTTCAAAATGGTAAATAGAAGAATTTGCATTATATATTCAATTCCCTTCTTTTTTTTTTTTGCGCTCTCTCAAAAATTGTACTCCTATAATATAATAGGTGTTAAAATCGCAAAAATGCCGCCATCTATAAATTGAGTACATAAGAGCTTTGATATTCACCTCACCTATATGATGGATTGAAGTTTTCCTTTCAATATGGAATGGACATTTATTATTGTTTGATTCTTGTTGTTTTCAAAATACATTTTTTTTATTTTATTTTCGATCATATATTTTTCAATAAATAAAATAATATTACTCGGAAATTTAAAATATTTTTCTTATTTTTTTTAACTACACATTCTCTATAAAAGTACTATGTGGACAAAAAATAGGGATCAAACAAATTCGTTTGAATTTGACTCTATAATCATTTGTTGAAGAATTTTACTCGTTGTACATTGTATTTTACAGTTTGCATGATAGTGTTTTAAAATCAATGACGTGGCCCACATCGCGCGGGAAATGAAAACCAATTCATGAAAAAACAACCCCACTTCAATCGGCCCACATACACATTTTGACTTAATCTCTCTCCACTGTACGCACATTGAACCCGAACCCTAAAACCTGATGTTGACACCGTGAAATCACCGATCCCCCAAAATTGACGCTGCAAAATCGACGGGCATCGTCTCTTCATCTTCGTGTTTTGCTCTATCGTGGTTATTTTAAACCTACTCTGTCAACGTTATTGTGAACAGGAGGCGAAGAAGTAAAATCGGTGAAACGTCCACCATATTGTTTGCCGCTGACAGTTATTATAACTTTGAAGAGCCGATTTAGGGACCGGTACACATACGTCAAGAAGAGAGCCCCGTTATTAGAACTCTAAAGAGCCCAACATACACCAAATCGACTACGACCCATGGCAAGGATGCATCCAACGAAAGCATAAGTATGTGACGTCAAAGGTGAATGGCTTCAATGTTATGTAAAATATGTTCTCACATTTTGTAACTGAACTTACGGCCCTTTTTGATTTGATATCTTCTTGGTGGTTGTATTAAGTTGCTATTTAGTTCTGTTTTTGCCTTCATCTTTAAGGATTATACTTGGTTACGAAGAACCCGCATTATGGAAGAGGTAGAAGGCATAACACAGAAAGGTAATTTTCATATTTTTTTTGAATTCATATTTTACGAATGTTTGCAATCTAAAATGTATTAAATGTTCTGTTTTTGACATGTAGTCGGGAGGGCCGGAGAGATAATAATACAATATCTTCTTTGAAACCACATCCAACAATTTAGACTGGTTGTAAAGCGAGACTGACCGCATCTTCAGATATTCATGGAAGATTTGCACAGTCTCCCTTAAACACAATCATAAAACCAGTCCGTCAAAATCCAGGTTATATCGGTGCAATCAGGAATTGATTGCACATGTGAAACGAAAACTTGAGGTGAATGATATGGCCGGAATTCCTTTGCACAAAAGTTTCAACTCAGTAGTTGTAGAAGCAGGTGGGTATGAAAATATAACCTGAGTGGAAAAGGATTGTAGAAACTATGTTGAAAAAGTTAGGCGATTGAAACTTGGTGAAGGAGATGCAATAGCAATACAAGCTTACTTTTCAGAAAAATGCAAGCACGATGCTCGGGGTTCTACTTCTGTATGGATTTAGACAATGAGTCGCGACTGATAAATGTTTTTTGGGCAGACAATAGGTGTCAACAAGCGTATAAGGAATTCGGGGATGTAGTGACTTTTGATACCACTTACTTAACGAATAAGTACGATATGCCCTTTGCTCCTTTTGTTGGAGTGAATCATCATGGACAATCAACACTACTTTGCCACGTCACATTGATGCATGCAAATCATGGAACGGTTCCCTTCGCGTGCCCGTTATCTTCCATCACTCCTTTTCCCTTTCGCATAGTAATGTTGACGGATATCTCCACATCCTTTTGCTCAGTGATTTGAGCAAAACTGGTGAACATGCATGACAATTTTTGACAAGGTTGTTTATCGTTGCACGTACACTTCGAGCCACAAGGAGATTCATTGCTTGACTCGACTTCGTTTTCCCACTTGAAATGACCGCAATCTTTAGTACAACAGAAGAACAATCGCCCAATTTTTTTTTGGTATTTCTCTCGACCTCCATACACTTCTCAATGCCCTCGCCACAATTTGGATATCGTTTCTTAGATGGACAGTCAGACAAGAAATGCCCAGGCTTCCTGCAGCTATGACGAACGCCCCTATTCCTTCCTCCCATATCACCTAACAGAAGGGAAATATTGACTTGAGGGATCAATGGCAACGGTATTTTGTGTAGCAATGAAATTTCTTATCATACTACATAGTTAATGATAATTTCAATCATTAGGGTCACCAAAATGAACCAGTTTACAAAAAATAAAAAATGAATTCAATTGTACAATTGAATCTAACTTATGTAGAGAGAGCACTTGGAGATAAAGAACACAACAATCTTTCTGTAACAAAAGCTTCTGCATTTTGCCTCAATCGTTCAACTATCATCACAAGTATTGCACACCCCAAGCCGCTAGAACATAACATCCATATAAAAGTAAGATTCACAAATTGGGGGACAAATACTGATTTCAATTTTAATTTCAAGGTATATGAAAATTGCAATCCCTAGATTCAAACTCACATACATACTGTCTTATTTAATCTTACCCAAAACAAGGAGTTACACGGTGGTATACAAACGTCGACAAGGGGAGGACGGAGTCTGTTGTCGGTATAGCGGTGACCGAAAAAAAAAAGCAACGAGTTCGGTCGTGGTTCTGAACTGAAAAACGCAACGCGTTCGTGTTATCCCGCCAGCAAGGATGAAGAGGTTCTTTGGTGGTTGGCCGACGGCCGGAGGTGACGACCTATTCAGTGGAGGGTTTTTGCCGTGGCTAGAGCTTCTGTTCAGTTTTTGCCATGAAAGGGGAAATGGATTGTGTGGAAAAGAAAACGTGTTTGTAGCCCTTTTCATT
Organism: Fraxinus anomala; assembly: GCA_903798345.1. Taxonomy (NCBI): domain Eukaryota; kingdom Viridiplantae; phylum Streptophyta; class Magnoliopsida; order Lamiales; family Oleaceae; genus Fraxinus; species Fraxinus anomala. The sequence goes on from CAIGRN010143703.1 coordinate 5,336, forward strand.
ATTTCATTTTTTTAAAACCATTTCCAACTGGACTGTAAAACTTACTGTCACTCACATTGTACGCATAGCGGGATTGTTCGTTGAAATGGTCAAGTTCTAGAAGTCCTTTTTGGATTATTCTTGGTGTTTGTGTCCATTATGGACACCATTATGGTGCCCCTTATGTACACCAAGCGCCACCCGTCTTGTTTTATTTAATTACTTTTTTTTTTGTAAGCATTTATATTTCAATTATACTTTCCTAAAGTCTTTGTTTGACACACGTTATCCCAAAATATAATCTTTCAAAATTTATTTTTAAATACATATTTTTCAATAGAATAATATTTTTCATTACATCAATAATTTTTCTTTATTTTTTAACCACACATTTTACATCATATCACTATTTAAAATATATTTTTTACTCAATAATATCCACCAAATACCCCCTAAAATTAAGTTTATGATTTTCTTAAAACTTTATACTTTCTTAAAGATAGTCTATAGTATTTTAGAAGGTATATCCGTGTTCATTTTTTAATTTTTTTTTTTTTAACTTTTTTAAAGGCAGTAAATAGTATTCGTCAAAGGTGTATTCATATTTATTCTTTACTGTTTGACTCTATTTTTTGTGTAGAATACATTTTAAAATAATAAATTGATAAGTAATATATCGTTAAAAATGAAGGAAATGTTTTTTGATTACGTGTAACATTATTTTGCCATTGTTTGACATCCATTTTTTTCTCATTCTCTTTCTTCATTTCAACCACACATTTTATCAATAAAATAATATTACGCATAAATTCAAAAAGTCTCCTTACTTTTTAACCACACATTCTTCAATTAATCACTATTCCAAATCAAAATTTTCTCCAAAATGGATGTCAAAACACAATCTTTATTAAAAAATGTGTAGTTAAAAAAAAGAGCGTGAAAAAATTATTTTGGAAAAATGGAGATAAAACAATTGTATTTTAAAACTTAAATTATATTTTTTTTCTTTAACAATATAATAAAATTATTTAATAATATTTTTTAGATTTTTATATTTTTATAAAGAAAATGATTTGGGTATAATTGGTCAAAATATAGGTCGGCTTTGGCGGCTTTCGCTTCCGTGTATAAATATATACAAACCCTAAACCTTCTTCATTAGATTCAGATCTTGTTATTTTCTAGTATTTTGGTTTCAAGAATTCGCTGCCAATCAAGGTACGAGGGGTTCTTAAAGTTCTTCCGGGTGTGTGTGATTTTTGTAATTAATCAAAAAAATATTTTGCTCTATTTTATATTTGATATGATTCGATATTTTTTTTAATGCGTTAGATTTTTATTTCTTATGCTTGGTTTTTTGTTTTTGGATCTTGATCTTAGTCGACTTTTACAGAAGTCGAGATGTAATTCTTTTAAAATTTCTTAGGATATAATTTTCCTCAAGAAAATCTGTTGGGATCTGGCCTTATTTTTCTTGGTTTAATCAAATTTGTTTTGACCTTTTTCATACATTTGATTTCTGGGATTTCGTATATCAGATTGAAGATCGGATTCTGATCAAATATGTAATTAAAATTCCGATCTGGTCCTTTTTTGCTAGATTAACACTTTTTTTTTGCTTTCTTCCCTTTTCATGAATCAAAATAATTGGATTTCGTAGATAGCTTGAAGATCAGATTTGATAAATCGATTGCAAGATTATTTGGGGTTTTTAATTTTTGGCTTTTGATGCAATTGATGACTCAATTTTCTTGGATACTGTTTTTCCTTTTTTCTTAATCCTTTGTTTGTTTGGCAGTTTGATCCCATAAAACATTATCTTTCCTTTTTATTGGCATTGATTCAATCTGAAATTACTTTCTTTTCAAAGATCATCGTTGAATGGGTAACTTTTGCCTGATTTGTCAAATTGTTTCATGTAGTCTTCCTCTCTGATTTTCCCCATTTTCATCTGATTCCTCTATAAGATAGAATGGAACACAAATATCTATTTTCATTTGTGGTTATTGCCAATTCAGTCTAAAATTATTAATTTTCAAAGTCAATTCAAATTAAATTAGTTCATGCGATCTGACAAGTGATTTCTATTTCCAACAGATGCAGATCTTCGTCAAAACCCTAACTGGAAAGACCATCACCCTAGAGGTGGAAAGTTCCGATACCATTGACAACGTAAAAGCCAAGATCCAAGACAAAGAAGGAATTCCACCAGACCAACAAAGGCTGATCTTTGCTGGAAAGCAACTCGAAGATGGTCGAACCCTTGCTGATTATAACATACAGAAGGAGTCCACCCTCCACTTGGTTCTCCGTCTCCGTGGAGGCATGCAAATCTTTGTCAAAACTCTTACTGGGAAAACCATTACCCTTGAGGTTGAGAGCTCTGACACAATTGACAATGTCAAGGCCAAGATCCAAGATAAGGAGGGAATTCCCCCGGACCAACAGAGATTGATTTTTGCTGGCAAGCAGCTTGAAGATGGCAGAACCCTTGCAGATTACAACATTCAGAAGGAGAGCACCCTTCATTTGGTGCTAAGGCTACGCGGAGGCATGCAAATTTTTGTGAAGACCCTTACAGGGAAGACTATAACACTTGAGGTGGAAAGTTCTGACACTATTGACAACGTCAAGGCAAAAATCCAGGACAAAGAGGGCATTCCCCCGGACCAGCAGAGATTGATTTTTGCTGGCAAACAGCTAGAAGATGGCAGAACACTTGCAGATTACAATATCCAGAAGGAGAGCACCCTTCACTTGGTGCTAAGGCTCCGTGGAGGAATGCAAATATTTGTGAAGACCCTTACTGGGAAGACTATAACACTTGAGGTGGAAAGTTCGGATACTATTGATAACGTCAAGGCTAAAATCCAGGACAAAGAGGGCATTCCCCCTGATCAGCAGAGGCTTATTTTCGCTGGGAAGCAGCTTGAGGATGGCCGCACCCTTGCTGATTACAACATTCAGAAAGAGTCAACTCTTCATTTGGTGTTGAGGCTGCGTGGTGGTATGCAGATCTTTGTTAAAACTCTTACAGGGAAGACAATCACGCTTGAGGTTGAGAGCTCAGACACGATCGACAATGTGAAGGCTAAGATCCAGGACAAGGAGGGGATCCCACCAGACCAGCAGAGGCTTATCTTTGCTGGCAAGCAGCTCGAGGATGGAAGGACCTTGGCTGATTACAACATCCAGAAGGAATCCACCCTTCACTTGGTCTTGAGGCTTCGTGGTGGTATGCAGATTTTTGTGAAGACCCTCACTGGGAAGACGATCACACTCGAGGTTGAGAGCTCTGACACAGTTGATAATGTGAAGGCCAAGATCCAGGACAAGGAGGGCATTCCTCCAGACCAGCAGAGGCTAATCTTTGCTGGTAAGCAGCTTGAAGATGGACGTACATTGGCTGATTACAACATTCAGAAGGAATCTACCCTTCATTTGGTGTTGAGGCTTCGTGGTGGTATGCAAATATTCGTCAAAACACTCACCGGGAAGACTATTACCCTCGAGGTGGAGAGCTCTGACACCATAGATAATGTCAAGGCCAAGATCCAGGACAAGGAGGGGATCCCACCTGACCAGCAGAGGTTGATCTTTGCAGGAAAGCAGCTGGAGGATGGAAGGACTTTGGCTGATTACAACATCCAGAAGGAATCTACCCTTCACCTTGTTCTCCGTCTCAGAGGCGGTTTCTGAATGTTTTAGTATTATCTTCAATTCTCTCGTATATGTTCCAAAGTCCATGCTTACTTTCATATGGCTTCAAACTTTTATGCATGTTTTTACTTATAAATAATGATTGTTCTTTAAGCCTTGTAAGGCATGAAGTTTTATGGTGATGTGTTTTGGTATTATGAAAAAAACTCGGGGTTTAAAGCTTGCTGATGTTGGCAAATCCTGGAACTTGAGTAGTCATGGTTGAGCGACTGTAGCAATATAAGCAATGCTGAGCACCTTGGATATTATATTCCACCTCGGTTTTCTACAGTTGAGGTCCTCAACCTTCTCTCCTTCAAGCATTGAGTTGCATACCCTTTTTGGATTAAATTGCAGTAATCAACCTTTCATTTAAATGTACATTTTATCTTTGATAAAGGTTCCATCCAAAATATCCTTTTTAACATTTATGTGCCCTTATATTTTCAAATAAGTAAGAAGTAATAATAAATAGAGAAGCGTGACAATGTATTTTCTTTAAATATTTTGTTAGAAACAATTATCAAAGGCTAGATGTGCTATTGAATTGGAGGTTGCGGAACCCAAAAAAAGTTTGGGTCACTAATGAGAAAATGTTGAGGATCTCAAGTGCAATTATCTGTGATGGACGACGTCAAAAAAATGAATTTATATTTAACGTGGCTTGAAAAATTTGACGCGAAAACAAATCCATTGCAATTTTTTTTTGGCATTTCAAGGTTATTTTGAACATTATAGATGGCAACTAATGTGTGAATGATAAATCTAATTTTCTCAAGGCTTTGTGCATTCATGTTGGAAGAACATTTATCTTCCAAAGTCTGAAGAATGATGTTAGTATTCACATCCTCACGAGGTAAAAGCCTCTAATCGTTTAGAATAACGTAGCACAAGTGATACTTAGCACCAATCTATCACAATAGAGCTATTTCACCTCCATGAAGAAAATACATAGCTTACCATTTTCGGCTTTCACATAAACGGAGGGAAAATTGTTATTTCAATAGTAGTTCCAAACTTTTCTCCACATTTTACAAAGAAACACGATCTCAAAAATAGTCCTCACGGGAATACATTGGAACCAAGTCTAAATCAACGGTCGACCATATTTTCAGTTTCTCTAACATCTAGCAACATTATCTTCCTTGAAAAGATTATAGAAGGAAAAAGAATGTATAGTAATGGTTCGATACATAAGGAAGCCGGAATCACCTCGTCCACCTCCAAAACACAATAACGATGATGATAGTAAAAACCATGCCTACATACTTGATCCATTTGTCAACACGATTCCGCCTCTCAATAAGCCTCAATAGAGTGTTTGATAGCCCCAAAGTGTTCATAACATCCAGTGCTTTCCTTTGGGCTCTCTGCACCAAATCCAACAAGAAGTTTATCAGTACTAGCACCCCTGTACGAAAAAATCAACTTGCATTTTCCCAAATTGGTGCTCTAGATTGGAAGTTCTCATTTTCTGAGTACACCAACAAAGTTGCAATGATTCGATATAAATGATGACAGCATTAGACAAGACTGACAAATTCCTTTCTCATCTAGAGGATATTACAAGTCTAACAGCAGAAAAAGTTTCACTTCCGAAATCCGAGGCACGAAAGGGAGCAGAAAAAGTTCCACTTCCAAAACACACACGAGTAATGTATACCATAGTCATACAGGAGACATTAGTAAACATAAGTAAATACAGAACATTCCTAAATGCATCTGAACCAGAATTTTCGATGAAAAAAAAACCCATAGGGAAATTAAAGCTCAATTCTGACAGTAAATTATACTCTGGTAAAGATGTCAGCCAGTGGCATCTAGGCAACCCAGTATGCAAAGTATTTAACTATTATATTTTCATTTGTCTACACACATTTTATACAGGGTAAACCCTTTTGTACCATTTTCTGTTTTTGGCATTGTTATCCTCAAACCTTTAATAAATTGGGGTCCATAGTCCTTTTCTAACAGTTTCCATCTAGAAAATCAGTTAGAAGGCAATGTAAAAATACAAAACTACCCTTCATTCGTATAAGCAAAAAAATAAAAAATAATCAGAAACGATGGAATATTTCATCTTCCTTGCTCCCCCAACCCCCCCAACCCACACACAATTCCAACAGATTCCTCTCCTGAAAACAGTTCCTCCTTTTCATCTTCATGTATGCACCCATGAGGTACACCAAAAATCATTGACCAAAAATTGAGAAAATCATACCCCAAATCTAAAATGAAACAAAACAAATAAAATGAAGAAATAATTGGGCTTTATATGTCATCGATTGGCACCACTCCACAATTGTTCTCAATCATTTTCAGAAGGTTATCGATGAGAAGGAAAAATTTCATGCCTTTTTGGAAGTGATTAAATTATAATAATGGTTAAACATACTTTTTATTCATACATTTTGTAGTACCTACAATCTATGTTGCATGGATACATACACAAGTGTCGGACACGACACCACATGGACACGTCAAGGACAAGTTAATTTAAATTCTTTAAAATTGTAGATTTATATATTCTTTCTTTATATTTATATTTTTTATCTCTCAGTAAAATCAATTCTCTTATTAGTTTTAATTTTTGTTTGTGAAATCTTTTATATTGGTTGAGTATCTATTTTTATAAAGAAATAACTTTTTAAGTTTAAACTAGATGTTATACTACTAGGGGAAGAAAACATTTAGTACATGTCAAGCAATGTCCGAGAAGCATCGATGACTAACACGACACGACACGCAACGCTAGTAAGAACGTCCATGAATCATAGCCCACAACTACTACTTATTCACTCATTATCCACACATACTGTTGGACATAGCTTATAATCACTTCCTAAACATACACTTAATTACCATTTAGGTGTTCATGATTAAAAGCTCATCTTCCATATTAGGTCTTTAAACCATCTCATTTCTTGATATGATTTTCATCTTTCCAATGCAAAAAGCAAATCAAAGTTTCTTGGAAAATGTTTTTACTTAATGAATACTAAAATAAGATTTCATAATAACATTTCTAGTTTAAATGAGATTTTGATTTGGGTATCTTTGTGTCATCAGCGATGGCCGATTTCTTTGCGTGGTGGGAGTTCTCCTCTATTTTTTGCTTGAGATTTCTTTTTGAGAAATTGGGTGGGTGAGAGTTTCGGATAATTTTGATATGTGTAATTTGCAAATTGCAAGCATTTGGCATTGATTGAAGTTTGCATACAACAATAGCTACAATGCATCCATTTGCATGGCACCTTACGAGACGAAGGGAGGAAATGCAGATCATAGGTTCATTGGGATGAAGTAGGCAAGTGCAAGTTATTTGGGTTCAAAAATTGTTGAGCAGACTGCAAGCTATTGATAAATGTGAACTATCATGAAAATAGATTAAGACATACAGAAAAGCTATGTAAATAAGAGAACTTAAAATACACAGTAGGTGACAAAGGATTCCTCAAGGTTGTTCCAATTAAAGAAGTATTACAATTTGGTAAGAACGACAAACTCTAACTGAGGTTCATTACTCGTATGAAATCTTGAAGAGAATTGTAACTTCGGCTTTACTACCACTACTCTTAACGTCCATGATTTCTTCCATGTGAGCATGCTTAGAAAGTACATCATGAGCCAAGTCATGTAATAGACTACTAGACATTAAGCTTACAATGAGACCTGAGCTATGAAGAGGTACCAACTGGCATGATCAATGAAAAGATTCAAAAGCTCAAAAATAAATAATTCCCACTAGTGAAAGTACAATGACAAAACCATTCGGTCGAGGAAGCTACATGAGAAAGTGAAGAGAAAATGTAGGCAAAGTACATAATCAAAATTATTATTTTCCTATACATTGCATTGCTTAAATATTTACCCCTGTTTGACAACCATTATTTGGGAAAAACATGTTTTGAATAGTGACTTTAAGGAGAATATATGATTAAAAAGTAGAAAAAAATTTAGATTTACGTGCAAAATATTTTATTGTGTGAACGTGTGATTAAAAATAAGTATGTAGAAAAAAGTTCAAATAATGGATGTCAAACATGGGCTTAATTAAGACGATTGAATACATTTATATGTTCATAAGTTATGTTGATATGAGACAATTATATAATTAAATCTTTTAGAATGAGTAGAACTTACCTTTTCCTCATGGACAAAATAATTGGAAGATTAAGGTCTTCCATAATAAGCACAATTGACTAAGCCCTTCCTTGCCTATAAACACACGTACCTCTCAACACATTTACTCTACAACATAGTCTTATTCACATACACACTCTACTAAAGTTCTTCGCATTTTGAGGGAGTATTGATTTTTCAAAGTTCAAGGAAATTCTCCAAGGTTTCAAAGGAGGAAATCAAGTTTTCAAGTTATCTCATCACTCAAATCATCAAGGTAAAATATATTGTTACGAAAACTCATATTCTTTTGAAAAGATAAGTATCATCCCTATGATTTTTCATGATATTATGAAAGCCTAACAATTAGATTATAATGGAATTGGGTCCTACTAGTTAGATTGAAGCTGATGAGGGGTTTGTAGTACTACATTAAAGAAACAATGTCTACAAGTCGAGAATGAAAATGGCTCCATTTTCCCTTCTAAATATATGTTCATAGGATATCTTTATCTCATTTGGATTGCATGTTATTTTAGTGACATATATATAATCTTAATTATTTAAGTGATAAGATTAGAACAAGAAAACTTGATTCCATATTTTGAAACCTTTAAAAAAAAAAAAATTGAACTTTGAAAAACTAACACTTTCTATCTCTATTTTCACTGTCCAAACGTGAAGAACTTTAGTGGAGAATGGTAAAAACAATCTATCTATATCTAATACAATTATAGTAATATAATCGTAATCTTCGACAATTTTCGGAATCTTATTCAATCTCCTTGACATGTAGTACTACATTAAAGAAACAATGTCTACAAGTCGAGAATGAAAATGGCTCCATTTTCCCTTCTAAATATATGTTCATAGGATACCTTTATCTCATTTGGATTGCATGTTATTTTAGTGACATATATATAATCTTAATGATTTAAGTGATAAGATTAGAACAAGAAAACTTGATTCCATCTTTTGAAACCTTTCAAAAAAAAAAATTTTTTGAACTTTGAAAAACTAACACTTTCTATCTCTATTTTCACTGCCCAAACGTGAAGAACTTTAGTGGAGCGTGTGTGAGTTTGTATGTTGTGGATTGAACATGTTGAGAGTTGTGTGTATTTATAGGTGGGGAAGGACTTATTCAATTGTGCTTATTATGGAATACTTTATTCTTTCATTTATTTTACCGTGAGAAAAAGATAGTTTTTGCTCATTCTAGAAGATTTTATTATGTAATTGTCTCCAATCAACATAATTATGCATATATAAATACCAATTATATTCAAACATGAGACAATTCATGCACATAAATCCTAATTATATTCAATTACATATTAAATTATGTCTATTTATATATCGTATATATAAATGTAACCAAACATTTTAATTAAATATCTAAGCACTACCATGAATAGGAAAATGATAATTCATTTTCCTTGTATGCTTAACATATGAAAATTAATTAAAATCAAAGATATATAATGTATTCCATTATGCATTTTCTAAAATGTGAGAATATATAGTACTATAATTTATTCCTATTTCAACATATAAGGATATTAATTTCATATTTGATTGCAAAAATAAATTCCAACCTCCCTAAATTTCCCCATTCCCTTCCTTTTATTCCTCAAAGATATCCAAAAACATATTTCTTAATAGTTATTTTTAGCAATTACTGTAAGAGAGGGATTACTATTCACTGCCAGGAAATCTGCAACTTTTGCATATTGCAAATAAGCCCACTCAACTATTGAAAGGTTTTCTACTTGGTCCTTGAAATTCAAATTTGGGCATTTAGGTCCTAAGGGGAAAACCTAAGGGTTTGGGGCATTATATTTGAGGTAGAGAAATGGGCAATTGAAATGTGCATGTATTTTTAGGGAGGAGGGCACCACCGGGGAAGATGAAATTCTTCATCATTTAATGTTTTTTCTTTATTAATTTATTTTATCTTATTTGAGTTGAAGGAAAATTGTGTCTATTATCACCATCTTAACAGATTTTTTGGCGGGATCTGCTAGTAAGGACTATAGATGCTAATATATGAAAGGTTGGGATAGCAGTGCCAAGAAACAATGCTGAGGTTAAAAGTGCAAAAGGAATAAAGGTTAGGACGGCAGCCACAACCCTTTTATACATACATTTATGTGTGTATGTATTTGGCAGGCATCAATTTTAGACACGCTGTTAAGTGATTTACATCTATTTGTATTTTGCATGTATTTTAAATCTAATACCTTCAAGTGATCCCTTTGCTCGCTGTACTTTGAAAGAACTGCAACGCCAGTCGCATAAGCTTCTTCTAGCAATCTAGAGGAGTTACGGACTGACTGTACTGCTTGTGCTTCCTCATCAAAAATTCTCAAGATATGAGAGGATTCCCCATTCTGGAACATAAAAGGAGAACAATACACAGATAAGTTACCTAATGAAAGAAACAACAAGGCAGGAAAACCAGAAAATCAAGAAGGAAGAATCCATACAGCTCTTCCAAGTAATTCTGCTCTCTCTTGGACTTCCTGCATCCGCTTCTGATGCCGTGATATGTACTTGTCAAGACTAGTTCTAAATGACTCAGCCTCCTCAACCACTTGCTCCACTTTTCTTCACAACATAGATAAGGTCACTTCAGTCTAAAAACAAAATTACAAATTGCGAAAAAAGACCATAAAATCCACTTAAACGATCAGGAGATGTAGGTAACATTTCTAAATCCTACTCTTAAAACCATGAACTAGAATTCTTCAGCGAATACATCAGTAGAGAATTTCTTGTTTCCAGCTAAACATGAATGTGCAGTGAAGTGCTGAAGTTATATGTTCTTTGCGACTTAAATGAAGGACTTTTATCAAAGATGAGGAACAATAAGAAAAATAAGAAAATCTTGTGAATAACACGTGGAGAACCAAAACTTGTGCTTAATGAATTTTTCATGAATTAACACCAGAAGTTCCAAAATTTATTAACGTTCTAATCTGTCCGGGAACGCCCAATGTCAGTTGAACCGAAAAAGAGGAAAAGCAAACATTGCTGGTTGGAAGCTAATAATTATATGATCTGCCTGAATACAAAAACAGTGGAAGTCTGCCTGAATACAAAAACAGTGGAAGATAATTGTCTTTCTCCACACATGGGTAATTGATGAAGAACTTGAAAACCTCCAAATTGTACAATTTGGCCAGTCCTTGGAGGGAAGTGAAGAAATCTACTTGTGAAGATTAAAAAAAAAATCAGGGGCTAGTTTGGTGTTGAAGTGAAGCCGATATTATAATGAAACTACAAACTAGTAGACTTAGTATTTTGTTAGTTTCTACATTTTTTAACCCCGTCAAAGAAAAAGAAAACCATGTCCATCTCACCACCAAATCATTTTATAAGGAGCCCCCACGCAAAATTAAGAACCCTTGCACTAATATTCTCAATTTCTCAGCATCCAATCTCCTGCAAAACAGTATCACACCCTCCAATTTTTAGTCCCCAACCAGTGAATGACACCTCACATAGCTCATGTCTTCTTTACATGAAAATATGCAACAGAACATGTAAAGAAGAATTGATACATAATTAAGGATCAGAGAAACAAGTTCAAAGAAACACAGAGATGATCGTCAGTTTTGCCTGGCACACATTGAGCAAAAGCAGGGAAATTCGTGCACTATCGTATATATGAACATGACTACAGAGATTATTCATCTTAGAGCATCTCCAATTGAGCTGTGGATTGCCACATCACACCAATATGTTTGCATGGCAAGGAAAAAGGTGGAGGGTATCTAGCACACCATCCACATCCTCCACTTAATGTTTGTATAATTTATCTTCGTCGGAGGATGCGCTTATTTAATTTTTTATAATTTATCTCCCCTTCTTTATCTACATCCAATTTCTTGTACATGTGGCTCATTATTAGTGTCATCCACATCCCATTGGAGACCCCATTTTGCTTGCACGTGTACAACAATTCATATTGTTGCATTGGAAATGCAACTAGTAATCACCATGATCATACAAGCAGCATCAAATCGATAATGCTACATACTACTGGAATTCAACCTATATCTTTCCAATTTTAAAAATGCAATTTCAATTTAACTACAAACATTGCAGATCAATGGTTCTTTAATCCTTTTCCCAAATTTTCCAATTCCAATCGAATAAATCAAGACTCTATAATCACACACACAACGAGAATTGCTACCTAACATCAAATTCATTAATTCAACTCCATAAATACCCTCGCACACACCTTTTCCAGAGATACTGCTGAGACTTGGCGGCGATGGAACGCCAGAGACGATCCATGTCGACACAGAGGGACTGGATCTGGTTAATGTCTCTTCGGATTACAGCGGCTTGATCATCTGAAGTCCCAGGAACGACGGTGCTTGATGATGAGAATGAAGAGGATGACGTGTACTCGAGACGCTCAATCCTCTCTAATGATTCTCTGGTCTTCAGCAACAGCCGCTTCGAGCTGGAGTACAGTTCCGACAGACTTACGCCGCAGCTTTCTGCCGCCGTTTCCATTGTCCTGAGGAAAATTCTGTATATCCGGCGCAATAGAAATATATCCAATATGAGGAATTCCTGAAACCGTTTTCAAAACCCATATATTTTATGCTTATGTTTGCTTAAATTTAAAATTTAAGTCAAATCTAAAATTAATTTTAAATATTTCATTCATTTCCATTAAAATTTATAAAAAAAAAATTGGAGTAATTAGCCCATAATGCACTAATCTTTCATTATTACCGTAAAAAATGTTCATATATTTCATTTTTAATATTTTCACCATTTAATTACATCTTTAATTAAGCAAAGAGATTGGCTATATGTACCGGAGGGTTGACAACCCCCCTACCGACCCCCTCACATGGGGGGCCCACCTTTGGTACATATAGATTTTTTCTTAAGCAAAATATCATTTTCATCTAATTTCTCAATTATGTGGAGAGTATTATCGTCATTTTTCGTCTTTCTTCCTCATTTGAACCCATTTTCGCCTCTATTTCTTTCTCTGAAAATTAACCTTTGGTTTCTTGGAACATAAACACCCAAGAAAAGATTGAGGTTGCCAGTAGAGATAACGTGTTGTTCAAGGTCGAGAAATATGTAAGAGCCTCGAATAGGGATGAAAAGGAAATAATTCCCAAGGGATTTCGACTCCATTTGATTTGATAGCAAAATAGTAATTGCCATGTATCTTTAAGTCGGGTGCCTCACATGGGGGGATTTGAACTCGACTACCAAGTACATTGAGTAAGACACCTCTTTCGATGAGGAGGAAAATAAACAGTTCAAAGCACTAAATATCACTTTCAAATGGAAATTGAATGATTAAAAGTAGGGGAAGAAGCTATGTACAAAGGTTTGTTCGACTGGATAATTGGTTTCTTTTATTTGCCTTTCAAATCATGGATTTCATTTGTGTTTAATGAGGAAAATGTATGAAGGTGTTGGAACTTGAGAGCACAAATGTAAATGCACTTTTACAGAAAGGGCTCGAGCATACATGAATATAGTCGATCTAGATTTGGCCGAATTTGATATTTCAGATGAAGAAATATGGGAGAAAATGGGTTCAAATTGGGAAGAAAGATAAAATGACGAGAATACCCTTCACTTAATAGAAAATTGATGAAAATGACCGTTTGCACAATCAAATATGTAATTAAGAATGAAAATTCAAAAAAAAAATGAAGATATGCACATTTTTCATAATAATAGTGAAAGGTAAGGACTTATGTGCTAATTACTCAAAGTTTTATTTTTATACGAGTGAAAGGGAGGTATATAGTCTTTATTTGTGCTCTATTTTAATATGATTTTGGGGGAAAATATATTTTGAAATAGTTATTTTTTTTTTAAGAATATGTAGTTAAAAAATAAGGAATTTTTTTAATATTTATGTGTAATATTATTTTAGTAAAGCGGAATAGTTGGTTTCTTTTAACTGCTTTTTCAAATCACAGATTTCATTTGTGTTAATAAGGAAAGTGTTGGAACTCGAGAATACAAGGTATTTTACGGAAGGGCTCAACCATTAATGAACATAGCCGATTTAGAGGAAGAAATAGAGGAAAAATGGGTTCAAATAGGGAAGAAAAGAGAAAAAAATGACGAGAATACATTTCACTTAACAGAAAAAATGGATGAAAATGATATTTTGCGTAATCAAAAGTGTGATTGAAGGTGAAAATGTAAAAAATGAAGGTAGAAACGTTTTTCACTGAAAAGTAAAGATAAGTGCTTAAAGTTTTATTTTTATATAAGCTAACGGGAGGAATATAGCCCTTGTTTGGGCTCTGTTTTAATGTGATTTTGGAAGAAAATGTATTTTAGAATGGTAATTTTGTTAAGAATGTATAGTTAAAAGATAAGAAAATGTTTTAGATTTATGTGTAATAATATTTTATTAAAGAATGTATAGTTGAAAATAAGAAAGAAAAAAAAGTATTTTTTGAATAATTGAGCCCAAACAAGAGCATATTATCTAATAAAATAAATTTATACATATTATTATCATTTTTATTCACATTCTTAAAAAATCAGTTTATACAAAATCCACTTTTAAAAAAGAACTCTAGGAGCTCATTTTTTTATGAAATGATTTAAAAATAATTATTCAAAATAAAATAAATTAGTGATTAAATTTGCCATATAAAAAATATATAATTAGCCCATATTCAATGGTTATTATTTGGAAAAAATAATGTCTTAAATAGTGAATTTTTGGAGAATGTGTGATTAAAAAATATTTAAAAAGTTTTAAATTTACGTAGAAAATATTTTAAGGGGAAATTAGGTCCACTACACTAAAAAAATTACATCTTTGATTAATACCGTGCAAACTGAATAAAACTATAATTATCATATTAATTACATGCCAAACCTCCAAAAAAAAATAATAATAACAAAACCAAAGAGAGAGCCCCTGAAAACTCTTCAGAAATCTTCGGCCATGTTTCCTACATAAATAAAAGAGTCACTTTGGTTGTTACTGTTCATAAGCCGAGCCAAATGGCTTTATGGCTCAACTCGACTAAGCCCCTTTTTTATTTACATTTGATTCTGTATTTTTAAATTACAAATATTCGTTTTTAAGCGATTTATAATTTGTTGGATAAATATATGATCTATAAATTTTACTTTTTTTTTTACGTTTAATTCAATATTTTAAGTTACAAATATTTGTTTTAAACGATTTAAAATTTGCTTAAAATTTTACTTTAGATAATATTTTTTTATATTTACGCTATTATATAACCAATTATACTATGATATATGCATTGTACGTGTATCTTACTAGTTATTCATAAATAACTATACTTCCTGCATCTTCCCCGTGCGCTACTTGATATGATAAACCCAATCAAAAAGGCATCCACAGGTTCTGACGTGAGTGCACAACTCTTAAAACAAATCTTTAATATCTTCCAAGAGAGTTCATTTCACGCGACATTTGCTTGTAAAGTTAGACAGTTCCAACTGCCTTGAAAGATAATTCTATCTCGAAAGATGAAAAACAATTCGACTAGTCAAAGATAATTTCAACTGCTCAACGTGAATAATTTAAACCGTCTTGATTATCAAACTATCAATTAAAAAATTGTCATAATTAATCATACTATCTTCCAAAATAGTTAGAACTATCTAACGTGCCATTCAATTGTCTCACGAAATGATCTTGAAAGATTTCAAAATTTACCTAAAAAATTGTGCACCAAGGTTGGATTTTATAGAAAAATTGAGCATAAATAACATTTTCCATCTGGCCTTTTAAAAGTAATTAGTGAAGGAAACGTATGTTACACGTTCGTTGATTATTGTTAAAAATAAGTGTTTGTAAATTTTTTTTAAAAATCATTTGTAAATGACAATGTCGAAAGAAAAGATAAAAAAAAAAATGTACACTTCAATTTCTTAAAATCCAAAAGACAAATTACAAGTTCAACTTTTTATTAATAGTCAGCAAGTATAAAGTATTGATCCCTATTTCACTATTTTCAAGAATTTATCCTTTTAATATAGTAATTTATTTACTCGCCCACCTTTTAAAGTACATCTCAAGTAGATGTTAGTATTCACAAAATTCCTATAGGAAAAAATACATTGTAGTTCACTAAATATAAACTCATAAACATTAGTATAATTTGATAAAAATTCAGGTAGCACAAATAACAGAATTTCACGAGAACATAAAAAAAACGTAGAAATTCTTTTTTCACGAAAACAATAAATTATAAAATAATAAAATAAGGAACCGAAAGAATAAACAAAAATATTAAAAAATAACAGAATTTCACGAGAACATAAAAAAAACGTAGAAATTCTTTTTTCACGAAAACAATAAAAGATAAAATAATGAAATAAGGAACCGAAAGAATAAACAAAAACATTGAAAATGTCAAAATATAAGGATTGTGAAAATGAATAAAAGTACCGCATATGATACAAATAAAAAGTCGATAAATTCATTATTATATGAAGCAAAAATACATTATTATAGAAGGAAGAACCTTTTAAGAAATTTAAATCTCATCAAAACTCTTCCTCATATGATAGCAAACAACAAAGAATGTGGATTATATGAGAACTGGAATATACACTTTTGATTTTGGTTCTAACCACTTTAGTGAAAATATTATTGTTACCACTGTAATAAAAAAAAATTGTCTCCGTGTGCGCACACGGAGACATCGCCACACGGAGACAGACATGGTGTCTCCGTGTCTGTCTATGTGCCACACGAAGACACCATGCCTTCGTGCCACACATCCGTGTCTCCCTTTTTTTTTTTTTTTT